>PVJO010002300.1:0-147119 GCA_004026905.1 Hystrix cristata
CTGACGAAAATGGAGCTATTTTTAATCTATTTTTGCAAAGCCACTTGAAACCATAAATGAAAGCTTATGGCTTCAGCTGTAAAAACTATCTGGTCCATTTTAGGTAATAACTCCACCATAGATCAGGTATTTAAATATTATCATTTCAATATGCTATCATTGGCTGCAACAACAAACACATTTTAAACAAGAGGGGAGTATGGTGGAAAATGATTAGCAATATTTTTTTTAACACGTCTTCTTTTTCTAGAAATGTGTTAACTATCATAATTATTTTTATGTATTAAGAGATCTCAGTAGAACATTGTTTAGTATACATGACATAGTTTCCAAGGAACATTCCAACTTTTGCTGGTTTTTTTCCCCATGTCTGTGAATATTCTTCAAATGGTTTCCCTCTTCCACCACAGTTGAGAAGTGAATAGATGGACCTTGGGCTGCAGAAACCCCCCTTATTGAATTCTGTGCTGGCCCCTCTCTTCAACAGACTTCTAGCTACCCAGAAGCCTTCATCTCCTTTTCCGCTTTTCCATAGAGGTGCATGTGAATTCTTTGTGTAGCAGCCCCTGTCACCAAGTCTTGCGATGGGTGGCTTTGAGGCCCCAGAGACAGTCCATAGGGGGAGAGTCAGACAGTGTACTGGTCACAGGAGTATGGGAAAGGGACAGACTAGGAGTGGAAGGTGGGCCCTAAACACTGTACAGTATTGTAAGTAATCTTTAAAATAAAGAGAAAAGTGTCAAGTAAACAATGTATGTTTTCATATCTTTCTTTAAAAAAAAAAACAAAATAAAAAACCTCTTTTCTAGAAAGGTAGAGAAATTTAGTATTAAACATATTATCATTTATATTATTTTGCTTTTAGCAGTATTAAATGTGTCTTCACTTACATTGTTTTTTAAATTTGCTTTTGCAAATAAAATATGTTTGACTATAGTTTTAGTTAGCCTGGTGCTCTTAGAAAGTGTTTTATTTCGTAAAAGCTGCTTATTTGATAGAGCTGTTAAATGACTCTTATATTGAAGCAGTTAATTTTTCTCAACATTTTAAGCATTTTACTGTCATGACATACTGGAGTCTCCCCCAATTAAGGATATAGGTTTAAGAAAATGCATTTCAAATATTAAAAGAAAATGTCACAGAGCATTCCAAAGAGATGACTGTCCTCCAGTGTAGAAGGTGACATTGTTTATAGTACTATAACAATGGCAACCTTCTTGCTTTACAGTTAGAAAAAAGCCAGTGGCCCCTGTGTACCAGGCAGAGAAAACCTGTCATTTTGTCCCAGAAGCCTCGGAGCCTCCGCTGGTGAGCACAGGTTACTGAAAAGTGGCGCCCACATTCTTCTCCCTGTGTAGAAGTGGCCCTGGCTGTAGGAGAGCTGTCTGCAGGGCCCATGTGGCTGCTTGGCCACTGCCCTTCTTCACGTGAGGGAGCGAAGGGGCTGATGCATTTCAAGGACTCTCCGCAAAGCACAGACCCGGGCAAAGAGCTCCGACCTTTGAGAACAAGATGAAAAGGCCTCGCAGCAGGAAGAATTTGGGCTCCACTGAGGGAAAATGCCCCAATAAAAGAATCGTGAGACCCTGGTGCATATTACCAAGGGATTCTGTAGAATCCCATTATCTGGTGATTTTAATGAATAAAAGGCAATGATTTTTGTAGGATAATTGATGTGAAATGCTGCCCAGAAGCTGAGGGATGAATGAATCCACCTTCACACATCTTTTCAGGCCCTTCAATTCTGTGATGTATGCATTATATTATTTAGCAGAAATAATAAGGAACTAAATACGCTTTTTTTTTAATGTATGGCATTAACCACCTTTGTGTGTTAATGTGCTACCTGCCAATTATGTGCATTAAGGTAAAAAGCTAAAATATACAAATTAAGTTATGAACACAGTGCTGCATTTAACAGATTAACTGAAAACCTGCAAAGATTTCAAGAGTATATTAAATGCGTACAAATCATTTCCTTCATCTTGAACTTGCAGGTTAATTTTTTTCCCCAAAAAGTGTGTGGTCTAAGAGCCCTAAATATATTCTAAGTGCATCAAAAGGAACTATGTATGTTGAAAAAAATGAATGATCACTAGGCTGTGTGTTTTGGGAAGGACTGTCAAGGCATTCTTCACAATAATTTGGGCCATAGGTCAGCAAACTTTATCTGTAAAGTAAATATTTTAAATTCTATTGGATATAAACTAAGGTCTTTGTCTCAGCCACTCAATTCTGCCATTGTATCCTTATAATCCATAATGAATGGGTGTGGCTGCATTCCAATAAAATCTTATTTAACAGAACAGGCAGTGTGTCAGATTTGGCCTGCCAGTAGTAGTGTTTTGCCAACCCTCGATTTAGCACTAGGTATTATTTCTGCCACTTGTGTCAGATAAAAATAAAACACAAAAAGGTTGTTTTACTAACTCGAGTCTGATAAGTAACAGAATTGTTGATTCAAATGAGTTTCAGTTAAATCTATTTGAAAATATATTGATAAATAAAGTATAGCAGTATAGAAAATTAATATAATTTTTTCCCTTTTTTTGTGGTTCTGGGAATTGAACCAAGGACTTCTGTGGTGAGCCATATCCTCAGGCATTTTATTATTTTGAGACAGGATCTCACTAAGTCACTAAGTTGCCCAGGCTCTGCTCAAACCTGGAACCTTCTTGCCTCAGCCTCCCAAAGTGCTGGGATTACAGCCATACACCACCATGCCCAGCTTAATTCTTTAATTTCTAACAAACTAGATGAAAGCCCTGCTTCAGGGAGATTTTCTGTCTGCCATACCTATGCCCTGTCTGTGAGCATCTGCCCTGCCAACAGTGCCACTGAGTGTGGGAGGTCTCTCTGTCCCTGATCTGTGCAGCAACTGATTTCACAAAGGAGGGGAACCCGACCCATTTATATTGTTTCCAGTGATTTATGACTCGTGTGGTCTAGAGTGAACTGGAATGGATCCAGTGGATTTCTCTCTTGGGATCTTGGTCTTTGAGAAACAGAGGAGATTCTTTTTGTAAAGGGTCGCTACAGCTGGAAGGTTATGAGTAAAGGTTATTTGGGAGATTTAGAACAAATATCAATAGAAGAATCGGGACACTTACTCTAACAAGTAAAGACGTATTGGTAAACTTTCAGTTTCTGATTCCAGCCCTTGGGAAGTATGTGTTTTGTTTATATTATGCGTATCTGTGTTGCATCATTAACATATAGGCTTCTCTTCCATAAATCAAAAGGGCCTTCATTAGCCAGTGGAATTTATTCAACTTCTTCGGTTGAATAAAAGTCCCCCTCCTGGTCCCCCTTGGAAATTTTGCGGGTTGGAGTGTCAAAGCCCAAAATGGACTTCCTAAATTTGGTCTTTACAAAACAGATTGGCCCAAGGCTGATCAAGGGGCTCAAGAACAAGGCTTGTAGTTTTTTCTGTAAGTTTTCCCAGGTAAGGCATATTGTCCCTCCTTCTTTTCAAGTTCTTTAAACCTGAGGGGAAAATGTGTGAACTGTGGACCGGAAGGATGAGGTAAAAAAGTCAGTAGTTAGGGGCTTCATACTAACTTATATTTCTTGGTTCTCTTAGTTTTGAAGTCAGGGCATGAAAAGAGAACTCAGGAGCCCTCACTCATAGCCCAGGTTGTTGGCCTCAAAGCCCAGAAAAGGAATTTCTATTTGTTTGTGGACACTTTCCACCCCTCTTCTCCAAGCCCTCTTCTCCAAGCCGTGTGTTCTTCCTTGGCACATGTATCTAGTTTGGAATTATAGATCATTTTTTTCCAGTCACTGTATTCACCTGGGTTTATAGAAACATAGCACAGTGCCTCTCTTCCACTCACTAGATTAAGGTGTAAATGTACTCTGCCTGATGAAGATAATTGTGTCACTTGTGATGCCCCAGGCCAGGTGCATTCGGTCCGCCTGATTTCAAGGCAGCTGTGGTGGATGGCCACTAAAGCTCTCTTCATTCCACTTCCTCTGAAGCTCTGAGAGGACAGCAGGCCTAGCAAGGCAGCAAAGAGAGGCAACCCGAAATTACAGATGGGTTAATGCCACCAAATCATGTTCCACCAAAGGGAAATGGGATTCAGTAAAGAAATGCCCAGTACTTCCAGGGTTAGTTATGAAAATTCCTAAGCAGTACTTCAGATTGAACACTAACTTCCTATGATGGACACTCACTTCTTTATGTCCCTTCCTAGCTTGTCTTTCTTCTTTGTCTCGTTTTTCTCACCCTCCCTGTTTTACTTCCTGGTATCTTCCTCTCCCCTTCCAATGAACTACCTGCATCAAAATCCCAGTCATTGATTCTGCTTTTAGGAAAACCAGAAACTAAGACAATTTGAGTAACTAATAATTTTTACATATAAGAGTTCATGTTCAAAAGCATATTTTCTGTTCTCTGAATCTGAGATTGTGTCATTGTAAGCTTTTTGGTGCAGTATGAGGCAGATCATCTGATGAAAGGGTATGGCCGTACCTTGGTTCACGAATTTAATTTGTTCCACCATTCTGAGAAAGATGGCTACATCATGTTTGTCACCTGATGCAGAGTTTGTAAACAGAAGCAAAATTTTGTTGAATGCTGCTGTTCACAAACCAAATTGTTCGCAAACAGAAGTGTACATGAACTGAGGTGTTGCTATATTACAACCTCTGGTCCCCCCTGTAATCGTTGCTACTGGGGAGGCTGAGGAAGAAGGTTTGGAAGGTTGAGGTGAACCTCAGCAACTTAGTGAGATCCTGTATAAAAGTAGAAAAGAATAATAATAAAGATTTGGGGTCGTAGCTCAGTGGTTGAGCACCCTAGGTTCAATGCCTCCTACTACAAAAAGATAGATAGATAGACTTCCTATACAGGGCCAGCCCAGTTGTGTTTCCTTAGATAGCAGTCTGTTTTACTGTCTTAAAGAGATTAATGTCTTTTTCACTGGGTGCTTACTGATTTAATTCTAAATCAAGCTGTGTATAAAATATAATGTCTTCCATATTTTTTGTCTCCATAAGCAGTGTTGTTGCCATCGATCAAGTGATTTGGGGAACTGGTTTACTGATATTATGAAAACTATATTTACAATATGAAGTCTGGTTTTTCCCTACTTACCGAATATCAAAATATTTGAGCTGCAAAGATGCATGAAAGTGGTTCTGCCCATGCCCTTGTTTTAAAGTTGAGGCAACTAAGGCCCGATAGAATGAGGTAATGCTCCCAAGGCTATTATTCCTAACAGACATAAAATTAGAATTCAGACCAATTGGCTTTCAGTACAAAGGTCTCAGCTCACAGCTTTCAAAACTAAATATAATGTTTTTCTATTTCCCTTTAATTTTTTTTCAAACGTTACCTATAAAACTACAGGTTCTGATCCTCTTCTATGCTATTTTCATGTTGGAATAGGATCATGAGGCAGAAGAGCTATTGTTATAGCCCAGAATAGTGTGGCATTTTCAGTGGCACAATTGGAGCTTTGATCTGCCATTTTCTAGTCAATATTTAGTATGGGGCGAGAGGCTGAGCTACCATTGATCATGCCCCAGTGAGCCTCAGATGGCCCCACACTATAGATGATCCCTTTCTGCAAGAAAGCAATAGAATCAGGCGCATTAATAATCAAAGCTCTCTAAGAATATCTGTGAGTCACATCAATGCAAGCATCAGCAAAGCAGCCAGAAACATTTTCTTGGAGGCTTCTCCTTGACTCTCACTTTCTCACCAACTGCTGGCCCCGCTTTTTTGCCCTGGATCCAACCCCATTTTCAAAGACGCCAAGGCAAGCTTTGCAATTGGATTGTCTGGAAATGAACAACACAGAGAGAGCAGGGAACAGATAACTGTGACACCCTGCAGCGCTCGTTAAACTCACACACCCAGAGAACTCGGAACCCTCCAGATGACTGAAGGAAATGGCGCCTCTCAGGAGAAACAAGAGACTTGACAGGTACTACTGAGAAGAGATTTCCTGGCAAGGAGAGTGACCGTGCTTCCTGGAGAGCACATGTCGGAGCTGACAGGCCTGCTTCTTAATGTGGCTGAGGAATAGCCCAGTTCCAGAGAGGGAACATGTGTGACTGCAGACTCCAGCCAGTCCGGTATCCCAGGCCCAACCTTGGCAGGGTTGGCCTCTGAGGACCTTCCAAAAACTTAACGAGGCCAAATAATCACACTGTTTGCTGGGACGTGACTCTGGGTCCCAGGTGTTCCAAAGCTGAAGCTTGGCGGGTGGCATTAGCACAGTACAGGAACACACAGGAAGAATCTGCCTGTCATCAACGATCTCACTAGGCTCTTCTTTAATCCTGATTTCTCTGTGTGGCAGTTGACTACACAGAGGTAAATCTCACATGATTATGTTCCCATTCTAGGATCCAGCCAATTGAAAAGCATTTCTTAATAACCCTCAGTTGGCGTAGTAAATGTGGTTTTCTCACAGCCTCACATCCCTCATCTGCAAGTATTTACGCTTTTTGTTTATTTGTTTTTGCAAACCTTTACTAACCCTAATTCTAAGACTTCTTTCTAGTTCACCGGCATTTGTGTTTTGTTATTTGAAATCCTGCCTTAGTGTGGATTTGCCCAGAAGCCAACTCCGAGTCTGGGTTTTCATCCTCAGACTCGTGGTCATGCCGGGCCAGGTTTTCAGGAGCCAGGGCTGCCCGGGGCACTGCTGGGTGTTGAGCAGCAAGCCTGCGCTCGACCCGTCAGGTCCACTCCCGTAATAACCAAAGGTAACCCTAGATGTTGCCACGTGGTGACTTTGAGGGAAGACCGCTGCTGAAAGTCAAGTGTTCGAAGGCAAGTATAGTTTAATTGCAGAATGATTCAGGAAACACTGATGTGCGGGTTTTAAAATACAGTTCTCCAGAGACAGAAAACTAGCATGTATACCCAAGTATCTGTATCTATCTATGTCCCCTGTCTGTCGGGGGAGAAAGACAGACAGACAGATATATAGACAGAGACAGGTCTATTTTAAGGATTTGGTTCATGCAAATGTGGAGATGTAAACAAAAATCTCTAGGGAAGGCTGGCAGGCTGAACACCTAGGGAAGAGTCAACATTGCTTTTTCAGTCCAGAGGCAGTCTGCTAAAGAAGGCAGAATTTCTCATTTAAGTAGAAGTGAATCTTTTCCTTTTAAGGCCTTCAACTGATTTGATGAGGCCCACCCACACTGTGAATGGTAAACTGCTTTGTTTAAAGTCTGTCAATCTAAATACCAATCTCATGTGAGCCATACTTTCAAAGAAATATTCTAGAATAATATTTGGCCAAATATCTGGGTACTGTGGCCTAACCAAGTTGATGCAAAAAAATAACCATAATGGAAAGGAAAGGAAAAAGCCAATAAAGGCACATTATTATCAGGGTCTAATAGAAATGAGAGTACACTTATGCTATGCAACTTTGAGAAATTCTATAAAATGTGCCTCACATTTTCCCATTGTGTCAAGGGGTGAGGGAGCTTGAATACTTGTATACCAGACTGAGGTCTGTTCCCGAGGGTGCATTAGTGCTCTGACACTCCTGGCTGGCCACGTGCCTGGGAAAAGAAGGCTCTGGCGGCTTCACTGAAATCCGTCAGGCAGAGAGGAATTGGTGCCGGCTGTTGGAACTCACAGTGACGTGGAAAGAATTTCACTTGGCCAAAGGACTATGGGCAGGGTGCTGACGGCACTGCTGCAGTCTGTGAGAACCACTGGCAGTTGGGTCAACCTCAGCTGCTGTTTGGCCCATCTTCAGGGGCAGTGTGATCATTTTTATTTGCTTCTTACCTCCATGCCACCAGGAACTTGATTATGTTTTAAAATTGTGACTAAATACACATATCATAAAATTTTCTGTGTTAACCATTTAAAAATAAATGACTCTGTAATGGTAAGTACAATCACATTATTTTGCTACCTCTACCACCAACCATCCTTAGGACTCTTCATCTTGCAAAACTGAAAGTCTGTACTATTAAACACTAACACCCCACTGCTTCCTTCCCCCAGCTCTGGTAATCTGTATCCTATTTTCTGTCTCTATGAATTTGACTGTTTTAGGACCTATGTATAAGAAGAATCCTATAATATGTGTACTTTTGTAGCTGGCTTATTTTATTGAGTTTAACGACTTTAAAGTTCATCCATACTGTAACATATACCTGTGCATTTTCTGTTGCTGTAACAAAATACCCAAGGCTGAAAAGGTTTTTAAAGAAAAGAGTTTCATTTAACTCAAAATTTTGAAGGCATAAAGTCCAGAACTGGGCAGCCCTAACTGTTCAGTTTCAGGTGAGGGCCTAATTACAGATGGCACCATGGGGAGAGCCCACACGAGAGGGTCAGATCTCGTCCTTTCAAAGGCTGGATAACATTGCATTGTATGTCTGTTCCACATTCTGTTTAGCCATTCATCCACCAGTGGATGTTTTGGTTACTGGCTCTTTGTACTATTACCAGTACTGCTGCTATGAGCATGAGTGTGCAAATACTTGTGAAAGTCTCTGCTTTTACCTCCTTAGGGTATGTATATACAATGGTGTGGAATTGTTGTATTCATTTTCTTCTGAGTTTCCTACATAGCAAATAAATATAAAAAACAATGGGGCATGAAATGAACATGCTAAGAAATGAAATAAGCTGCCTATACATTTATAGAGTCTGGTCCATCAGTCCCCATGACTCTAGTCACATCCAAGCGCCTTTGAATAGAAAGCTCATCTGTGGATTGTGCATAATTGCTGTGGAAGCATGTTCTCAACACTGGTTTGTGTGTCTCCTCTTTTGCCTTCTCATGAAGAGTTTTATTTATGAAATTCCTGTCTTCTGGACTTCTTGCAAGATCTCAAGTGAGTTGTACTCATAAGTGAAGGCAAAGACATTGCTTGGCAAAGGTCCGTGACTGACATCTTTTTTTAGTTACCTGAGTTCTATGCCTCAATTCTCAAACACTTTCCATTTTCCCTTTGTTTCGCGGAGTTTTGCAGCAAACTGCTGTTTAGCAAAGAGAAGCCAAACTCAGACTCAGGCCAAATCCTAGTTAGAGTCTGCTGCTTTCTGTTGTTGGTACCAGCATCACATCCCACCTGGCCAGACCTGCCAAGTTTTTTGGATTTCCTAGAGGAGGTTTTTATTCTGTCTGCTTGTCTGCACTTGTATACAAAACCTGTAATTATATAATAGGTGAACTTACTGTTGTGCTATTGTGCTTTCCTTTCTTTTTTTAAACCAGCTGAATTGGTGCTTTTTATATTTTGAGCCTATTGTTTCTTGTAAAACTGTTACTGTTCCCTTCCCCTTGGCTTCTGATACTTTAGCCTTTATGCCAGCAACTAAATATTTATGTAAAAATCATTTAAAATAATTTTTCTTTCAGGGAAATTTTAAAATTTTCTAGCCATAAGTTGAATTTTAATGCTTTAATTGCACATAAATATTAATGAAATCATTTTTGTTCTTAAAAAGGTTGTCCTATTTTTAGATAAGAAAGATAACCTGTGAAAGGCATCAAAAAATTAAGTACAGGTCCTTGTCGTCTAACTGTGTTGTTTTTAATATACCCTTAACTAAGTAAGTATTCTATGGTTAATATATCACGTAGACCTTCCAAGGAGTTATGCAAAATATATTAAGTATAGTAAATGCTTAATACAACTTTTAATTGATTAAAAAACTAGTATTTTATTTTATTTTTGGTGCCAGGGATTGAACTCAGGGCCTTGTGCTTGCTAGGCAAGCACTACCCACTGAGCTAAATCCCCAGCCCCAAACTAATATTTTAAAGAAAACAGAAGGAACAGTGTTCCATGTTCATCTCACGCAGTACCTCAGCTTGGTGCTCTTCAAATCTTTTCATTTTGTAAATGCTGACACAAGTCTCTTCATTTCTGTAAGTTGTGTTTTTTTCCCCTAAAAAACCTATGGGATACATAATAGAACTACCTTTCTTTTCTTGTTTATTCTCTTCACCTAAATGCCAGCCTTGACGAGAGATAGACGGCACATTATTCTTTTCCAGCCTTTGATAATCAAGAGATATTGAATTTAAAGTGCTGAGGAAAGAAGCAGAAATTCTGTCAGCCTTTGAAAGTGCTGGTTGTCAATATGACTTTTATAGTTGTTGGTGGCATTGTTATCCATGTAGACATTAAGAGTTTATCTCTGAGTGTGTTCTGGGGACAAGAACTTGTGGACAGTCCTGTCTAATCACTGCTTATTACTTCCATTCTTCTCACCAACACTGCTTTTCTTTAACCTGTCTTTTCCTTTATACCTGCTGTAGCATTCTTGTCGATGATGCCAAAGATCACACTTTATTGTCTGTGGTTAGGGACACTGAGTTGTCTGACAAACTGGCTAGAGAAATAAGTTATATCACTTCATTGAGTAGACATTGTTTACTTCTACTGAATCACAGAATGTTACCCAAAACTATTCAGATAGGTCTTTTCGGGTGAAAATGCTAGAAGTCAGCCATCAGTTCACATAAGTTAGGAGAATTCTATATAATACATGCAGAAGAGAGGATAAATATAAATGAGACACTTGGATTGACTGTATAAACCAGAGTGAAAATGTGGTAAATGAGAAAATCCATGGTATGAAAGGATAAAATCACAGGTGTCCTCAGAGATTGGCCAGATCCACTTGGAGTCAATCGTCCCAAGACTCTGCTCCAATAAACAAGAGAACTGACCAAAAATAGAAGACCCAATTAAAAAAATAGAAGACCCAATCAAGAAATGGGCAACTGAAATGAACACACTCTTCTCAGAAGTACAAATAACCAGTAAATATATAAAAAACATTCATCATCTCTGGTCCTTAGAGAAATGCAAATTAAAACAAAACTGAGATTCCATCTTACTCCAGTAAGAATAGCTATCATCAAGAAATCCAATAACAACAAATGCTGGCGAGGCTGCAGGGAAAAAGGGACCCTTCTACATTGTTGGTGGGAGTGTAAACTAGTAAAACCATTATGGAAATCAGTATAGAGATTCCTCAAAAAACTAAAAATAGAAATTCCTTTCAACCCCACTATTCCCCTTCCAGGTATCTTGCTAAAAGAATTCAGGACATCATATTACAGTGATACATGCATACCCACTTTATGGCAGCACAATTCATAATAGCTAAATCTTGGAAGCAGCCTATTTCCCCATCAACAAATGGATGGGTAAAGAAAATGTAAACTTATAAACAATGAACTATACTCAGTCATAAAGAAGGATAAATTTTAGCCATTTGTGGGAAAAATGGATGTACCTTGAGATAATAATATTAAGTGAAATAAATCAAACATATAAGCTTAAATATCATATAGTTTCTCTTATATGAGAAACTGAAGTATAAATAATTTAAAGATCTAAATAAGAGATAGATGATAGGAAACAGGAAGGCAGATCTTTTCCAAATGAGAAGATGACCAAGAGATGGAAGGAGAGAGGAGGGAAAGGAGAAGGGAAAGTAAAAAGAATTAAGATGTATTATGTACATGTACCACTCCCCATAATGAATATAATTATATACTGCAAACATCTACTAATGAAAAGAAAGTTGAAACTCCCCTTCCAGTAGTCTTTCAGAGACCTCCTGATGAAATTCTACAAGTGGTCATTCAAAAAGCAAAGGTGAAGACCCACTTCAAGTAGATTGATTCCCTCCAGGAGAATAGAATTTTATATTTAAATACAGGTATGGAGGCACAGCCACATCCTTTAATTTAGCAAATAGATGCAAAGGTCCATGTCATAGGCAAAAAACTATAACTCGATCGTAGTAGAGATTCTAGCATTATACATAACAAATGAACCCAGAGCTGATCATTTGGACCCAGTTTAATTCCCCAAATGCCCAAACATAGCTCATCTTGTTTTGGAAGGTT
Organism: Hystrix cristata; assembly: GCA_004026905.1. Classification (NCBI taxonomy): domain Eukaryota; kingdom Metazoa; phylum Chordata; class Mammalia; order Rodentia; family Hystricidae; genus Hystrix; species Hystrix cristata. The sequence continues at coordinate 11,868 of PVJO010002300.1, forward strand.
CACGTAAAAGAGCCCCCAAGGGCAATCAGAAGGGAGCAAACCATGAGATCTAGTCCCAGTTCATTGGACCTGCGTGACACTGCATGAACTTCATAGTGTTGAAATATTTCTTCGTTAGCTGTAGTGCCTTTCTTTTCAATCATCTTACCTGTAACTTTTGTGTATAAAACAGTAAAGCCGAACTCACCAGCTCTGGTTGAACTAAGGGCTGGGTGCCAGAGTACAGCATACATGGCTGCCTGCGTCTCCATCCACCTGCTCACAGACTGCTGTGGACCCTACTAGTTGTGCTTTCCAAAGGCACTTCAGACTCTGAACATCCAATATCATTTTTATATTTACAATCTATTTAATATATGTTTTCTCCAGCCCATCTAATTGCCCTCTGTTACACACTTTCACTATCAAAAGCAACAGAAATCTGAAACCAATTAGGAGAATTAGAGATGTTTATTAGAATAGCAATCTGTTCCCACTAATCTTCCCAGTCTGGAATAAAGAAGTGGGAATTTCTAGAAAGTGCAGGGAAAACTAGCATATGTGGGATCTAGGAAAAACTTCTCTGTGCATCCCCACGTCCTTTCTTTTGTAGCACTTATTGCCACCAGCCATTTCCCTGCCTTTACTTAAACATTTCCAATATTAAATTCACATAAACACCAAAGGTCTAGGGAGCTGAGCTAACAAAAAAAATCTTTCCAGGTGAGGAAAAAGAAAAAGGGTAGAATCGTTGGGCTGTTCTTCCTGTCGTATAATAGCATAGAATATCACGGGATGAAGTGTCATCCTGAATGAATACTGTCCTCCGAGTCGTGGTGGTGGTGGCAGGGCGCTCTCAGGAGACTTAATCGTCACCTCTGGCTTTCATGTAATTTCCTTTAATCTTGATTTTAAGACACTTGATATTCTATTTGAACGATAATTTAAGGATAAACTGGCCTTATTTCCCTATGATATGGTAAACTGCTTAAGGGCAGGAACTTTTCTGTATATGGCTCTGAATTGTTTATACAGCTAAATCTATCAACAGTCACAGTGTAGCTGGTCCAGTACTTCACAGCAAAGTGAAATGAGAAAAATCCTAAACTAATTTTCTAAATAGAGCATGGCAAACTGCAGCCCATGGATTACCTGTGTTTGGAAGCAACGTTTTATTGGAACAGTCATGGTGTTTTTATAAGTATTGGTGATGGCTGCTTGTACTCTTTTACAACAGATTTGATAGGATGTAACTGAGCCTACCTGACCCATAAAGCTGAAAAAACAGTAAAAGTTTATCAACCCCTGACCTACAGTCCAGTTAAATTAATACATGTAAACTTTTTAAAGATATGTATTCTTGTCATTGAGTGACATCTGAGTCCATCCAGTTTCATCAGATATTTACTGTTCATGTTTTAGTTCTTAGCAAGTAGTCTGTCAGCTATTTCAAATAGTTACGAAACTACCCATTCTTACTGATTATTCTTTGCTGTGTCTTCTGTGTTTTTAACTATGTAGTTGGGAAAAAAAATAGTTGCCTTTTCCATGTCAAATTCATCAAAATTCTTCCAGTTTTACGTAATAAAAGAATAACTCAAACCAAACTCCATTTAAAATGGTTGGAGTTGGAGGAGAGGGAGATTGCCTGATAGCACTATGAAGATAAGCAATGAACTGGCTTCAAGAGGGGCTGGATCCCAATGCTCAAAATGGTCAGGGCTCTCTCACCAACTATTGTCTTAGTTGGTAGTTGTAGTTTAATGTTTATTTATTTATTTATTTATGTATTTTGCCTGTTTGCTCTTTTCTCTCCTGTCCTAGGCAATCCAGATCATCTCACATACAAGAAGGTTGCTGTTGGCAGGTACATATTAAATCATTACAGCTCAAGCAATACTAGCTCTCTATAGCTTGTTATCCAAAAGGAAAACAGACCTGTCTCTTCCAGCATCGATTTATTAGATTTATAAAGTGTTTTGCCTGCTTATTCATATGTAGAGACCTTAGGTTTGTTTTTGTTTTTATTTTTTTCACTGTGGCTAGAAAGAGGGATGCCTTGAAATTGATCAGGGCTGAGACATGTGTGCGACCTTGGGCACAGCACTTGGTAGTCCTCCAGTAGTTGAGCATTATAAGGGGCCATATTCCAGTGGAAAGAAGGCTGGTTCCAATGGAAATACTCTACTTAGGAGAGGAGATGAGATATTAAAAACAACAGCCACTGATAGGAAAGGTGCTTTTACTCTTCTCCTTCCTCAAGCCATCTCTCAGCAACTTGTTGAAACTTTATAATGCCCTTCTAGCTGCTTTCCAAGGAGATTTAAGGTTCAAAGCTCTACTCACTAATCTGAAGAGTAAATGTAATCAAAGCATAGTGTATGCATGTATGGAAACCAGTGAAATCCATTATTTTGTATAGTTAATATGCAATAATAATTATAATTTTTAAAAAGCTCTACCAGAGTCTCCATTTCGTTAGCATTTACTTTTCCAGTGTCCTGTGCTCTTGCTCTGCCTTGTGACACATTGATTCTAAATTTAATAAGATTATGTAGCTAAAGTTTAGATTTACTCATTTTTAATGCCGCCTAAAAAGATGTTAAACTTCAGTGATTCAGTGGTTAGGTTGTATTTTGAAAGTGAGTTTCTAGAAAGAAGTGACTGAACATGTGTCTGAATGCAGAAGATCGGACTGTTTTGGAGAAGGGGGAATCAGGAGAGGGTCTGTGGCCCCAACCCCCATCACACTTCAATCTAACAGCATCTAAACTTTTAGATACTGAAAAGTCTCAGAGGAGGTCTGAACTGCCTGCATGAACCAGTTAGAAAGCTTAGAATATGATATATTCTCCCTGCTTGTCTGGTGGCTTGAAGACACTGTGATTTGGATCTAAAACAGTAACTGCTAGCCAGTGTCATCTACACGTAATTAGCCTCAAATTATAATGGATGAATGTTGTTTGCCCTGCTCATGAAGTGAAGTGATTCTATTACTGTTCTTTACTTCTCGTATATTTCATGTAACAACACTTTGAAGCTTCCATTCTATCAGGCAGAATTCACTCTGAAATGTCAGCTTGCAATGAAGGCGAGAGAAAGTCAAGGATGGCTGGTAAACCAGACAGACGGAGTTACAACGCGCAGTTCAGATGAGTCCTGGAGTCTCTGCTTTCCCTAAGGCATTGAATCTGCTGGGTTTCTCCTCTGTGTCTGCGTCCTGTGTGTCCCTCAGTGTACTTAAGGCTTTAGGTCCTTTTGAAAAATGTCTAAACCAGAGGGATTAATTTGCCTCCTTATTCCAAATAACTTGGCAGAAACAGATATTAAGTAACAAAATAATTTAAAAGAATAATTCTAACTTTGTTTCTGAACGGATTCAAGAAATGTATTTGTGAGAATGAGAGGAGAAGCGATTCTCATTAAACATTCACAATAAGCTTCCATAAAAATTTAAGACTTTGAAGCCAAAATACACGCACATTCCTACTGTCCTCTGGCCTTGCACTTTTAGTTTTTAACACTTATTCTAATGCTTAGCTCATAGGGAGCAAAATATTTGTATCTCAGTAGGTAGATAGATGGATAGATAGACAGACAGACAAATAGACCCCTAGAGCTGGTTCTTCCGCAGTAATCTTGGGTTTTCTTCAGCGTTCTTGTGTCCAACTATAAATTAGAAATGCAAAATGGGCTACTTTCCCACTGAACTTTGTCATACATAAAAGTCCATCTCAGGTTCTGACCAAGATAATCAAAGAAATTAATTTCTTGCTGAAACTCTTCTCTATGAATGGAGTTTTGAAAATAAAAATCCCCTTTTTCTCTTCTAGAAGGGAAGGAAACAATCCCTCATTGTCATACTTGCTCAGAATTATTTTCCGCCCCTTATTATGCGTGCCTCCTTGATGTCATAGATACATAATCCATTATGTGCCTCTTATCATATTTGCTCCAACTATTGTCTCAGATGATGTCGAAGGACATTAGATATGGAGACTAACTTTGCAGGAATGAATTAATGTCAGTGTTGAAGGAGCCTATAATCATGACTAAATGGGCTTTCAGGAGGCCACACAGTGTGCTGATGACAGAATCAAGAATGAAACCTAGGAATTCCGACCATTTGTCTTGTTCTCTGTCCACAAATGATACTGCCTATTGTTGGTATTTAGCAAAGGCTTGCTGAAAGCAGTCCACTCACTGGCAACAGATAGTAGCCATGAAGGAGTTTAAAAAATAATCTGATGGAAATTTCTTTAGTGATAATAAAAAGTTCTGAAAAAAATAAGCTTCCTGTGTAATTATATTTGCAGTGTTATTCATTATGAAGTAAGATTATCGCAAGTTGGATAGTATGTAAGAACATTCCCTTGAAAAGCTTAACTGACATAGAAACTGCAAGACTGTAGTCTACCTGACGATTGAAAGTGTTTATGCCATATTTGAAATTATGGCAGTGCAATGCATCAGTTAAGATATAGATTGTAGGGTCAGATAGACCTGAGTTCAAATACAGTGGTACTTTGGTTCACAAACGTAATTCTTTCCGTGATTCTGGTCACAGATTTCATAGTTTTACATCATCAGTTGACTTTTCTGACATCAGTCATTACTTAACATTTTTGAGGCCTCTGTTTTCCATTTATAAGCCTGGGTACCAGATTTCCTGAGAACATTAAATAAAATGGTACATCAAAAACCCTCTGGACTGAATTGGGAAAAGATGCCTACTGGGATGGCCGTATGGTGTTAGTTGTGTCTTTGTCAGTGCACAGATAGAAATAACAAAGCACCTAGACAGAAAAACCAGAATTCTACAGACAGTATTTGTGATGATGTATCAGCACAAACTTCCACAACCAAGATGAGAACAAACCAACTATATCCACCGATCTGCCTGTTACAGGGATCTATACAGAAGCCAAGGGTGCTTCTAACAATCAAAACAACAAGACACGGCAACAAAAGAATTTTGTGAAAAAATTTGCACTCTTGGAGCTAAGGTTATGTGGTAACAATGCAGACACAGGACAGTTGTAAAGAAATGGCCGAGCAATGGGAGAATGATTGCAGAAATTTTTCCTAAAAGCTTTTATTAAATGCAGTTGGTGGTGGTAGTATTGGTTTTGTTATTCTAAGGCAGTTTTGTTTGTAATGTGGCATAAAGCAAATGAATAATTCTGAGATATTCTAATTCTGTTATTCTTTGTGTCCTTGAGAACCAGAACTAAGATTCCAGAATTCTTAGCATGTGAGTAATGTAATGGACATTAAGGAAACTTGTATCCTGGATTGAATTAAAATATCAGTGTGAATTCATTATTTAAGAATATAGCAACTCAGTCTCCTTAAAATATATATATATATGTACTATATGTATGCACACTTACACACTTGTATGTGTGTATAAATATATTCTCCAGTTCTGTTGGTGAGTTCTAGAAATAACGATTTGCCATGTGGTCCTGAATACCATCTTCTATTAAACTAAATCAAGGATTCTGGGAGAAATACGACTGATACTAGCTTTTCTGAAAAAAGTATTTTTTTTCAATATTGTCTAATAATGTTAATGTTTTGTTTAAAATTACCTTTAATCTTCTTCAAAGTTACATTTTAGTGGATAGAATTGAAATTAGTGATTCTGACAATTTCAAAATCAATGTAGAACACTATTAAATATTTTATTTTAATTTTTAAATTTCAGTCGATTTTGCTGAATTCATTCAGTTATGGTAACAAAACATTAAAAATTCTTTAAAATTTATGAATTTTTTTGCAAAAGGGAAAGGGACCAAGAATTGGAGAGAGGGGGAAGGTAGGAAGAGAAAGGGGATTAAAAAAAGAATTAAAATGCATTATGTACATGTGTCAGCTCCCCACGAGGAATGGAATCGTTATGCCCTGCAAACATGTACCAATAAATAAATAAATACATTTTAAAAAATAAAATTTCAAAATTAAATTATATCAGCAAGATGAATTATGTAGTATTTCATATTGATTTATATATTAATGTATTTTTTCTGAAACAAAATATACGAGGATATTTCAGTGACTTGGTAGTTTCATTTGCAGAAAACCAACATAACAGATATGAAACAGCTTTTGCGCTTACAACCTTCCTCTGGCATAGTCATCACTTTCTCAGTGTCAAAATGTGCCTGTAACAGTGAGTGGTGCACTTGGTCTTTATGATTTGTAATCATTTGCTCTTCTGTATTTTCAAGTGGACACGTTAACACCCTAAATAATGGGCATAAAGGCTATTTTCTAGCCAACAAAGATATTATTTAAACTACATTCCCATGTACAGGTTTGCGGTCCTGTATATGAAACCCTTGGGGCAATCTGTGTTTGGGTTTTTCAGATTTGCCAGCTGTAACTCTACAGAAAACTGCACATTACAGAACACGTGCCCCCATTTCCCCCGGCAGGACGGGGGCAGAACATGTTCATCAAGCACGTGGAAACTTCTGAGGGAAAACACGTATATTTCCACGAAGTAGAATGAATAAGTAAGTTTTGCTGCCAAATAAATTTGTGTCGAACTTATAGAAGTGAATAATTGGATTCTCAGAACTGCCTACTTTGGAATCATGGGTTAAAAGATTGTAGGTCTCTCTTAATTGTTTCTCTTTGGTGCTGTGCACCAAAGACAGCACAGCACCACTTGTGATGTTGATATCCCCTTTCCTCAAGAAAAGGATCACCTGAATTTAACTATGAGGAAACATCAGACAAATCCAAATAAAGACTGTGGTATATAGTTATGGTCTCCCAAAGATGACTATGTCCAATTCCCTGGGAATTCTGGCAATATTACTTTACATAGAAAAGTGACTTTTCAGATATGGAAAAGTTAGGAACCTGTCTTTTCTTGAAGTTATTCTGTGCCTACTTTGGTTTTTTTGTTTGTTTGTTTTTGCTTTTGTTTTTTGTTTGGTTTTGTTTTTTTGGTGTTTTTGAGACAGGGTCTCACTTTGTAGTTCAGGCTGGCCTTGAACTCACTATGTAGACCAGGCTGGCCTCAAACTCATGACGATCCTCCTACCTCAGCCTCCTGAGTGCTGAGATTACAAGTGTGTGCTGCCATGCCCAGCTCCCATACTGTGTCTGCTTTGTTACAGTGTATAAAGATACAGTTATGTTAAGGATAAGAATATGGAAAGATTATTCTTGATTAGCACACTGGATTCAATTCAATGATAAATGTTCTCATACAAGGGAGGCAGTAGGTTGGAGTAAGAGACAGAGAAGCAATGTCAGGGGATTTGGGAGAGTGTGGGGGCCACAGTCCTCTAGAAGCTGGAAAAGGCAAGCAGTAGATTCTTCCCAACAGCTTCAAATTAATGCTGCCTTTCTGACACCTTGATTTTAGCCCTGTGTTCTCTTTTTGGGCTTCTAGCTTCTAGAATATACTGACGATACTGTTGTTATTTTCAGCCATTAAATTTGTGGTAATATGTTGCAGTATCAATTGGATATTAACAGAGACATTTTACAAAACAACTTGACGATCACCTTCAAAATCATCAAAGTCAAGAAAGACTGGAGAATTGTCTGAGGTGGGTAGACACTCAAGAGAAAAGACAACTAAAGGCAATGTAGGATCCTGGATGAGAGAAAAGGGGCATCAGTTACACAGCTGGTGAAACTTTTCAACAGAGTCTCTAGATGAGTTAATACCATCGAGTTAATTTCCTGGTTTTCATCATTATACTCCAGTGATATGAGTAGTCGCTATTAAAAGAAACTAAAGAAAGGGAATGGGAGGGTCTTTGTACTTTTGTATAAGGATGATGATGATGATGACTGTTATTGTTTGTGGTGCTAGGCAGGGCCTCATGTATCTACACGGGTGCTCTACCACTGAGCTACACTCCTGCTCTTTGTCGAGAATTGTCTAAGTGTGACATTGTTTGAAAATAAAAAAGTCTTTTCCAAAAAAGCAGTGACAGTAGATCAATTAGGTCCCACTTTGTTTCTTTGAGCAATTAATAATAATAAATACTAACTCTTATACAACAGTACATATGAAAAAGCAGTACTTTCAGCTTCCACAGATACTTTCTAGTTTAAACCTCACCATGCTAGAGTTCTATATTAAGAGCTCCACTTTATGGACACTGAAGCATAGGGAGGGCAGAGGACTAATCCATGGCACACAACCAAAAGGAGCGTCAGAGTGTGGACTCAGGGCTGTCATAGCTACTTGCACATTGAACTTTGAAAATGTAGGGCCCAAATTTCTGTACTTGATGATAGTGGGACATTTGTCCCTTTGGGAACCTTTGCTCTTTTGCTAATTTTTTAGTACATTCTGGGTGAGTGACACTAACAGATAATGGAAGACTAGGTAGCCATGTTATTATAGAAGTGATGTGTTCACTTTATGAAGTTTATAGCTCGGAAACTGACTCTGTATAAGTCATGGGGTTTTTCTATGGAAATCTCTTTGTTATATGACCTTTCTTCATCATTGCCAATCAGTGTCTTATCTTTTATATTACTTTTCTGAAATTGTTTTGAAACTCCTTGTCTACTTGTTTCCCTTGAAACTTCCAGATTTTCTGTCTTGGTGCTTTAAGGGCCATCTTGACACTGTGTTTTACATCTATATACAGCTCAAGCTGAATATAACCTACTTTTTCCCACACAGCAATGAGGCAGGAGCAATGGTTAGCGAAAGTCTGGGGAGAGTAAGATGGAGGAGTAGGAACTACTCAAGCACCAGGATTGCAGCCATCATCTGATGTAGGGAGTAGGAAGGAAGAGGGAAAAGAGAGAAGAAAGAGATGAGCTGTTGTCTAACTTTAGCTTGAACACCCTTAGGATAGAAAACACATTATTCTCCATGCCTTATGCTGAATCAAGTGTATGGTCAACACTCAACAATGATAAATAATTAGCCATGTTGGATTTATATATTTAATTCACCATATGTAGAGATTAAAATATGCCCCTAGAAATAAGGTTCTGAAAAGAGAGTCTGTGATGCACTCTGATAGAGACTGTAAATTATAACATTTTGTGCAGAATCTTAGATAAGTTAAATATATAGCATTTTAACCTTTCATTATATCATAAGTTCTTTTTTAACATTCTAAAATAAATGCCTGCAAACTGAAAGTCTTATTATCTTTAGAGGCTTTTTACATACATTTATCCCCACATAGATATGGATATGGTTATACCTAGCTATTTATCTATACATAATATATAAAGCAATTATTCACTGGTAAATTTGTACATTTCATTTTCCAATACAATGTCTTCACTTTAATCACATACTTTCTAATCTTTTTGCCTCCTAGCCTCAGATTTTTGAATTTAAATTTCCTTCCCTTTGTCTGTATTTAAAAATAATAATAATCATTTTACATCTATTACAAATAACAATACCTAGTCCCTGATTGAATGCTAACATTGTAATTCATTCTCAGGGTTCGGCTGCCATTCATTCATAGCTCGAGCTGTGCTCTCATTATGTATGACATCAGCAGAAACTCTGAATTCAATTGCAGCCTTTTATTTAATTAGGGACTATGTATTATTTGGTTTGTAGTATCCAAAATTAAAAATAGCCCCTTCTACTGTGTAATGGGAAAGGAAGAAAACTTTGAATATATATTCTAATTGATATTTTTAATACTCTAAAAGCAATCAAAACTTATGTTAAATATTAATTATAATATTTTCTTGCTTTTGTGCACCTTGATTTATTGCTGCCCTTTTGGATTCACTTTTAATTACATTACAGGAAAACAAAGGATATTTTTATTGGAAGAGTTATTTAGCACAGACAATACTTTCAATAGTGATGGTTATACTGAACTTTAGATTAAACTTAATTTTCAAAAGCATATTTAACACAGTTTGCCAGGCTTTGTAAAAATTATTTTTCCTTCCTTTAACAACATGCTTCTTGGGTCTCTATATTAGAAATCAGGGACAAAGCTCATAAAAGAACAAAGACCCAAAATCAGGGATGGTCTTTTAAAAGAGGTGCAGTTTCAAAGACTCCTAAAGATATAAATCAAAGTGCTTTTGAATACAGAGAGCATTCTAAAAGAATATTGAACTGTTTGCTTAAAATCTCACATTATTTCCTGCTTTTTAAACCCTATTCCTTTTTGAAGGCTAGCACCAGATAGGGACAAAAGGAATATTTTCATGCAAAAATCAGGGCCAGGTACAGAGGCACAGTCAGAGTCTATTTCAAGTGGGGACAGGAATTTAATTCAAGTTATTCTCCTCTTTATTCCACATTTAACAGATTTGAAGGATTTCTCCACCTCTCTGACACTTGCACAGACATCACTAGGTACTGTTTGCACTGATGGCAAGCACCAGCAAACCTCGGTGTGGAATTTTTTGTCCCCTTGGAATGGATTCTGGAAACACAGGAGAGTCCACCGTGTCCGCTTCGGGAGAGTGAGAAGGCTTTATATTTCATGAGGTCACCCTTCTGGGCCCCTCTACAGTAGAAAGCAAATCATCCCTCCCTTTTTTTATTTCTAAAAGAATCTTACGTTACCCACAGGTGGACCTTACCCTGGATGCGATTTTTAAAAGTGTGAAAGAATATCTTCCTACTTTGGGCAAGACTGAGATGTTACCTTGTTCTTGATTTATGCTTTTTAGGTTTTTTTTTAACATAATATATCTAGCACTTTTGCTAAATCAGTACAAATACCAAAAGTAACTAACTGATCACTCTAACAAATTTTACTTTGCAAAAGTTATGACCAAATGCAAGGCTTAAGCTCCTATGATATGTGTGTTTCATTAACGAAGTGAAATGCCATACTTCTGAGTAGAGCAGGTATATGTGATTTTTTTTCAAGTTCCCATAGCAACATGTAATTTTTATTGAACTGCAGAATAAATAGGCAAATAAAACATGCATAAAATATTGATGGGTGTTGAGTCTACTGTCCAGGGACTCTAGTAACTTATGGTCACTCTCCTCTCTTTTTAACTCCTGAAAGCATTTTTTAACTATGGTATCTTTTTATTATTTTTTTTAAATTTTCATTAAATACATTAAATACATAAAGTTTTAAAAATGTGATTGTCAAACCTGCCTTGGCAGTACACATCTTGGAGGCAATGCTGAGGAAATAAACAGAAGCACAAAAGGGCTTCTAGTTTTTTCTAAGGAAACTTAACATGATTTGCTGTATCTTGGAAGGAATTTCCATTTTTTGAGTAATTTTTACAAGTTATGGGTAGTGACATACAATGTAGTCTGTTTAAAATACATAACGATGATGAAAAATATCAAATATAAATAAATAAGAGTATGTTGGAGAAGGTAATATATTCATGAAAACAGGTATTACAGCCACATTAGCTGGAGAGAAAAAAAGAAACAGAATCAATTAGATTATTCATTTGAGCTTGAAAAAAGGAAGAAATATAAGGTGAAACTGACTTCATGCCTACATGCTTTATCGAAGCTGATTATTGTTATATAGTGTAGTCTGTTTTATTTCATTCAGTAAACATTTATTGAGAAGCAACTTTATGCTCAGTATCATAGTAATTATAATGAAAATAAGTCTATGACCTTAAGTTACAGCCTAATAGACAAGTCATCATAGAAAGGAAAGGGCTTGGGGTGTAGTTCAGTGGTAGAGCCCCTGCTTAGGGCGTGGGGGGCCCTGGGTTTGGTCTCCAGCAGCACGAATAGGGAGTGGTATCTTAAAATTGGGTGTAGTACCTAGAAAAAATGAAGTTTTATCACAGCCTCTTAGCTTACAGCAAATTCCAGACTGATCAAACTAAAATTGGCAAAATGAAATCATTGAGGTATCAAATGAAAACCTTTTAAAATTATTTAGAGACTGGAAAGCCTTTCTACATCTGGCCAAAAGCTCAAAAACCATTTTAACAATGATAAATTCTATCTCATAAACATAAAATAATTCATGTGACACAAGAATGTCATAGAAACATCAAAACACAAGCCACAAATTGGGAAATATTTTTCCTATTCATCTTACAGTAAAGGACTATTTGTAATAGCTATAATAATCATTAAAATCACTAAGAAAAATAGCTGTAAAGGAAAATGTACAAAAGAAAAAGAAAATGCAATCGGCACTTACACATTTGAAAAAATGCTCATCTTACAGTGGTATCATCAGATAAATGCAAATTACTATAATACCACTTTTTACTAGTGTGTTGGGTAAAGTAAAAAGTTTTATAACTGATGTGTTAGCAATGGTGTAAGTGTAAATTGTCATAAACATTATAAAGGTGGAAGCATGATTTAGATAACAATTTAATAGTATCTATCTAAAGATGAACATTAATTTCATTTCATATGGCATTTTCTCATATGGGCAAAATTCAAGCTACTCACTGAAGCACTATTTGCTATTTAAAAACATTGGAAACAAGTGCCCATTAATAGAAGATAAGTGAAATACAGTACGTTTTTTAGTATATTTCTGCGGTAGAATACTATGCAGCCATTAGAAGGAAGAAACTGCTCTGTGAGTGCAGATAAAGCATTATGTCTAAGAATATCATTAAATGAAAACATCAAGATGCGGCACAGTGTTAACGGTATACTCCCATCTGGGTATAAATGATAAAACATGTCTTTATGTGTCTCCAAATGTATAGACTACCACTCCACAGACACCCAAGAAAATTTATCATCTCCTATGGGAGGAATTTGTAGTCTGCAGGACAGGGCTGAGACGACAACTTACTTATTATTCTGTACCCTTTTATATATTTTGAGTTTTGTACAAGTATTTATTGAGCCTCTTTGATTTAAAAAGAAGATGCTAGTTTTAAAACACTATGAAGTCAAATATAAAAATGTAAGTTAACTACTGAGGAATTTTAAGTAATGTGATGCTGTTCAGAAAAGGTTTAGAACAAATGGGTCTTGAGCTAGACTTGAACCTAAAATTGAGTTCAGTAAATGTTACCATAAAGGAAGAAGGGCATAATCACACCCTGTTGGTACAAGCTTATGTCCACATCATTCAAGCAATTATGTGATAGGGAAGGGGAAAAAAGAGGTGAAGATTATAGAAATAGAGAGAAAGGGTGGAATGAACAATGACATTCAATTATGTCCTGTTTGCAGTGAGAGCAAGATAATGGGTTTATAGTTCAGAACAAATATTCAAATAATGTGGTGGAAAGTACCATGTTCTTAATGATTATGTTGCAAAAGTACCTCATTTTTGCATAAATTCTTAGATGAGGAGAAGCAGTATGATGTATTAGAAAAGGCCATGAACCCGAATTCGAGACATTTTGTCTGGTCCCTGTTCTGCCATTAATTAGCAATGTAACCTTGAGAAGGTCACGTTGTGTCTTCAGGCCTCAATTATATTGTCTGTAATATAAGGGGAGGGGGGCAGTGGTAGATTCATAATTCCACAATCACTTTTTTATCTGAAGAATACTATTTTCAAATGAAATGTGAGTGCAAACAGCAAACAGATAAAAGCAGGGTACCTGTGTAAAGTGAGGATGGGTGTCCCTGAGCCTGCCCACCCAGTGCCTTTCTTTTCCATCATGGCCCTCTTCAATGCAGAAAAATCAAAGCCCTGGGAACCGGCAAAGTTCAGCATAAAACTATTTCACTAGAGGATTCCTAAGGTCTCTTTTCATAAGTATGTTCCACAATTTTAGGGGGTAATTGATTCACAGGTTTAATCATGTTGTGAAATTTCTACAGAAACAGATGCCAAAATAGTGATGGTGGTGGGAGGCTATGCAGGAAATAATTACTTCACCAAAGATTTATTATACATTTCTTCAGTACTTTGCTCCCCACACTGTCACAAGATGCAAAGCTGGCTAAAGTATGGTCTTGTCCTTCTCTGGCTCTCAGTCTATTGGATTTTCTTTTTAGGTATTTTTAAGGTTCTATAAGCTTTTAGAATAAATGAGTTGGTGTGTTTATCAGCTGTGCATTTCTATAATGAAATACCTAGGGCAACATACTTGGTAAAAAGAAAAGTTTTATTTCGCTCACAGTTTTAGAGATTCAAATCCCAAGACAAGGTGGGCCTTATTGATTGGTTCCTGTCAAAGGCAGGAACGGCAGCACATCATGGCAGGAGTCTGTGTCTGCATCAGCAGTTCGATCTCTAACAGAGGCACAGAGAATACGGAATGGCCGGGGCTTACTCTTACAACAGTCCTCTCCCTGTGTGAACCAAAGGATTCTCCTGAGAACTACTGAGAGCTTTCACTTGGAATACTCCCCCAAAGACTGCCAACCTCCCACTAGGCCCCACCTCCTAATGGGTTCTACTGCCTCCCAGTAGCACCACTGTGGGGCCCAGCCTTTAACCTGCAGGCCACTTGGGGAACACTCATTGCCCAAACCACAGCAGGGCATCTTTTGTTTGGGAGCCTTTCATTTGTCTTCCTTCTGAGATTCCAATGCCACATCTAATAACACTTTTGACTATCTAACCTGTCTCTTCTGCTCTTTTCTCTGCTTGCTATTATTTTTGGTTGCTGTATTTCAGTTCAAGTGTCTTTTGTTGACCTGGTTTTACTTTCCTAATTCTGTCTTCCACTATGTCCAGTTTGCTGTTGTGGTGGAGTTTTTGTGCTCAGCTTGAGCAAGAATGCCCAGCTGGACTGAGTTGGTGTGGTTCCGGGCACAGAAGATCCACCTGAGGATTGTTGCTCACACAACTTAAAGGCGAACAGGGGCAGAAGATAGGGGCCGGCTGTTTCCTGGAGAATCTCTGTTGTGGCTGGTTCTCCTGAGGGGAACTCGGCTGTTTTCCTCACAGAAGGAGCTCGGGGCCTTGCTGTCATTGAGGATGGCTGCTGTTTGCTTTGGAGGAGCTCTGGTCTTCATCTCTAATGTGAGTGTCATACCTTGGCTCCAGTATAGATTTCTTCAGCCTTTCAGTGCAGGCACAGACTTACATGATACTGCCATGGGCTCCCAGCCCTTGATTGGCTCCTTCGGGTCATTAAGGTATAAACAGATATTCTACACTCTTCCTGCATTTGGCTTGTGTGTGTGACTGTTGTAATGAGTAGGTAGATATCCTGTATTAAATCTGCTATCTTGTAAACCATTGACTCTATAAAGGTAACTAATACAGAAATTGGTATTGGAGGAGTGGGGTCCTTATTGTAACTTTGCCTGGCCATGCGGCCTAAGAGCCTTTGGAATTAATTTGGAAAGGTCTTGAGAGACCAGCCAAAGAGGCAGCGCTGGAATCCTCTAAACTTATTATATGAGAGACTCTGGTCAGAGTGTGGAAAACCACTGATGGAAATGCTGCCAGTTAGGATGGCACCTCTGTAGAAAAAGATTGCATTGGCCACTGGATCCCAGTCAGTATATGTGTGCTTGTGCAGAGGTTGGTCTGCATTTTGCTTGTGTTTGGAGATACTGCCAGCGTGACAGAAAAATTTCAGTGCAATCTGGTATTGGGAATGGCAGCATATTTACTGTTGAGGGCTTTTGGCTGGATCTATGTTGGAAATCAAGAGTGGAGAGCCAGAAGGGTGACCTGGAACATTTGGCCAGGGGAGAGCTGTGGATTGCAAGGATGAACAAAGGAGAATGTAGCTGTGGAGAAGAAACAGGACAATGGAGAAATGACCTGAGGCCTTTGACCAGAAAGGAAGGGTATATTTGGGGTGCAGGAGATCCTTTGGGGCTTCTTTGGGATCTCTTAATGTTGCTGTGCTCTGTCATTAAAGTTTATTTTCACCAGAGAGTTTTAAAATTTGAAGCCATATTTTTTAATGTGGTTGCATTGTATTGATATAATGTACTTTAAAAACAGATTATTTATTGGTTTAGAATAAGCAAGAGACAGAATGGAGTTGTGTATATATTGGTAGTTTTGGGGCACCTGTTTGTAATCAATTTTGAGAATCCTTTGAATATTTGTTTCTGGTGTAGGAATGAATGCAATAAGAATTGTAGTGTAAATGGAAATCTGAGTAGACCAAGGTATATTAACTCTTTACAAATCTCCCACTGGTTATTATGGTTTAAAGAAATGTGTGTGGTTATCAAATTGACCAGGGGAATTGTGGTGGATTTACTGTGGTTAACTTGAGCAGGAACGCCCAGCTGAGTTGGTGTGGTTCTAGATGTAGGAGATCCACCTGAAGATGGTTGCCGACCCAACATAAAGGAGAATGAGATCAGAAGATAGGGGCCAGCAGTTTCCCAGGAGAAGCTCTGTTGTGGCTGGTTCTCCTGAGGAGAATGTGGCTGTTTTCCTCACAGAAGGAGCTTGGGGCCTTGCTGTCGTTGAGGATGGCTGCTGTTTGCTTTGGGGGAGCTCTCGTCTTCATCTCTGCTGTGAGTGTCATACCTTGGCTCCAGTATAGATTTCTTCAGCTTTTTAGTCCAGGCACAGACTTACATGATACTGCCATGGACTCCCAGCCCTTGATTGGATCTTTCGGGTCTCCAGTGCACAGATGTCTACACTCTTCCCATATTTGGCTTGTGTGTGTGAATGTTATAATGTGTAGATATCCTGTATTAAATCTGCTGTCTTGAAAACCATTGACTCTAGAAAGGTAACTAATACATCTGTCAAACTCATCTGAGTTCTGAAATTTAGATACTGTGTTTTTAATATGAAATTCCATTTACATTGTAATTTATAGATTCATAGATTCAGATACACTTTTGAAAATTCCCTTCCTTTGTTTGGACATCTTTTTCTGTTTCTTTGGACATACCAATCATCATTATTTTTAAGACTCTGTTTACTAATGTCAGCAACTGAATTATCTGTGTTTGTCTCTATTGTTTTTTTGTCTTTGTTGTTTATATCCAATATTCTTTTGTGTGTAGTTTTGACCGTATGTAAGACATTACATAGTTTAAAAATGCATAAACTTCAAACGGTATTAAATTCCACAAAAGAAAGATTCTCTTTCTTCTGTTTCAGCAGGTAAAGTGAGGGGCTGGTTGGCTACATGAAGTCAGGGATGAGCTAGACTAGGACTGGGCTGTAGCTTTTCCGCTACTTGGTCTATCTGGAAGGTTTAGTTTTGTGCTTCAGAAATTATTGTGTTGCGATCTTTGACCTTTAGCTATGGCATCTTCAAAACTTAGTGTATATATATTAAGGCCATGTATTAGACTACACAAATATCGAAATACCAGATAGTTTCCTTGTCCCTTATGAGTACATTTGCAGATTTTCAGCTCCAAGTAGATCCAGAATCAGTACCTGCCCCAGGTAATATCAGGTGCAAAACTCCCATGTTAGGTGTTTATCCCATCTTCCTCTTAGCTTCTTATCTATTGCTTGTTTAGTTTCTGGCCCTTATTCTCCACAAACTCTTTACTAAATCCACAAGACTGGCTTTTTTTCTTTTGTTCTTTTTTCTTTTCTCCCTCCCACCCTCCTCTCCCTCCTCTCCTTCCTTCTGCCTCTGACCTCCTCTTCCTGCAGTGCTGGGGGGCAAACCCAGGGCCCCAGACATGTTAAGCCAGGTGCTCTGCTATGGAGTCACAACCCCAATCCTAGACTGTGGAATTTTTCATTTTTCCCTTTAAGAATATTTTGATCTATTCCTTAGTTCTCATAGAATCTTTGATTCATCATTTTATAGAGAAATGGCCTGAGAGCCTGCAAATCTCCGGATTTTATTACTCTGACTGACCTCATTTGACCATTAAAAATTTTGCTCGGTCTCCTTTGTATACTGTCTTTCTAATTGCCCTAAGATCTCATTCTGCCGCCTAGTATGACAGATACCCAAAGGAAAGCCAACTTTTCTCACGACTTGCCTCCCTCCGCCTCTCCTCTCTTGCATTTCAGTCCCCCTGACTTTCGTTGACATGACTTTTCCAGTGTGCTCAGCTTTGTCTAATTGTCAGTAGGACTAATTCATCTGCAGCAAACTACTCCATCCTGCTCAGAAGTTTACAGTGTAGATTCTTGAGAAACTTGAAATCTAAGCCACATGAAAGAAATTTTTAAAATTTTAATATGTGTCCTCATACTAGTCATGTTGTTGTAGATGAGCAGATGTTTCTAAGTTTTCTTCTAAATAATTTGTGAAAGCATGCAGTTTTTGGTCATTTAAAATTAGATGCCATTAACAAATATGTTAATAATTCAGACTGAAATTTAATTATACAATAGCAACTAATATATCTAATTAGTAGCTTTAGTCAGGAAGGGCAGAATTCTCTAAAACACATTAACACTTTTAAATTTTTTTATTAGAATAATTATATTGGATCAAGTTAGATTAAATTTTCAATTAGATACTAATTTTCTAGGGTATAGAAATAACCATACAGTGATCATTAGCAGTACACGGAGAGAAGAGTGGTATTTCCTAGTGGTATATGATTTAGATATAGAAAGTATTTTCTTATGGTGTGCTTTTACATCCTAGGCTATTGGTGTTGCTATAAGTTTTTTCCAACTCTGAGGATATATCAACATTCATTTTAAACTATTTACTCAATTAACTCCAGGATATCCATTATGCTAAAATTTTTAGAAAGCCTAGAGGGAGGTCTTAAAATATGTGTATGTATGTGTAAGAGTGTACTTCAGAAGCAAGTTTGGTTTGCATAGCTTGGATTACTAGAGATTTATTCTTTCTTTAATTCTTGGTTTTCTTATATTTTAATCAGTCATATTTGTAAAGCAATTTAAAACTATATTAAAATTTAACCTGAAAAAGGATTGCTTATGAAATGAATTAACTTCCTCTGTCATTTTGCTTTTCTCTTGCCCCTTCGCCTCAAAGGTCTGACACAAGTTTTTCTTCCCAGGGTAGGCATTTTCTTCTAAATAGCTCTTCACTGAGCCAGTGATTCCCAAAGCATCAGGACTGCAGCAACATTGTTGAAGTTGGGTTATTGAACACATTTGGATTTGTGGGAGAGTAGACTTCCACATCTGCATTTTCAGTGAACCTCGATGCATGCTATAGCCAAATGCCATCACCTATGACTGCTCCATAAAAATCACGTAAAGCGGCGTCACTGCTGACATGCTTACTGTTCATTTAAAGAAGCATTTCCCTGGTTCTCATTAAAATGTCTATAGCAGCTTCCTCCACCAGTACTATTAGGGAAGCTGCCTTATTTCCCTCTTCTTCTGTCTCCGTTGGTCTTTGGAGACCCCCATCATGCTGCTCATCTTCCATTTTGCACATCTCATAAGAAGCTCTTCCTGTCTTCTTTAGTCCATAATCTAGGCCATTCGGGTGGACTGGTCTTCAGCCTTAAGTTTCTACCCTTGGGATCAGACCTGAAGGATAATGCATTCCGTGCAATTAAACATGTCACTTACCAGCTGAAAACACAGTTATTTCTGGTACCCCAGGTCTCTGTGATATCACTTATGGCCAGTCAGATCTTTCTTCAGGTTTACCAGGTGGGAAAACCTAAGGGCCAGCATGGGGAGATCCTTAGTGATCCTTCTTACTTCTCCCCATGCCTCCGACTCAGAATAATCAAGGGCAAAATGTGAGCACTGAAAAGGAGCAAAACTGAACCTCTCTTGTCTCATGTCCTGAGTGGCCGGGATGAGATGGAGGTTTGTAATAAAACTACCAAAATTCAAATGTTCCCTACATGTCCTTAGCCAGGTTACTTAACTTCATCAGCCCTCTCTACCCCCATCTATAAATTGAAGAACAATAACAATAGTCTCTTAGACCTCAAAGCATCTTACAAAATTTCTTCCCAAAGCATAGCACATACAGAAAGTTGCATAGTTCATAAATAAACAGCTTTATAAAATTTTTCACAAAGTGAACAAACTCATTTACACAGCACCTTGATCAGGAAACCATGTCCTTTAAATTCTTCTCTTAACCTCTCTTGACCAATATCATCTGTTATGGCTTGTGTGAAAATGTCCCCTTAATGCTTCGTGTGGTCATAGGTGGGACTTTTTCAGAGGTGGGTGGATCTAGAGTGTGCAATTGATTCATGGTGCAGATAGGATTAAAGGTGCTGGGATTAAAGGTGTGTGATTATTAAATCAGTCTGCTGATTGGTTTGGCACTGGCCTAATCCTGGTAGCCTAGATAGAATATAAAAGGGGCAGAAAAAAGCTGCTAAGGTTCCTTGCTTGCTTCTGCTGTCTTCTGCCTGCCTTCCATGCCGTGAACTGTTGTTTCTCTTCTGCGATGTCCCTCTGCCATGCCGCCCTGCCTTGTAGCCAGCCAGCTCTCCACTAAAACCTCTACAAACTGTGAGCCAAATAAACCTTTCCTCCTCTAATTTTGGTTGTCTGGTATTTTGTCTTAGCAACAAGAAAAGTAATGCAGACATCATCTCAACAGTGTCTAACATTCTCCTGACTTTAAGTATCATATATCAGTTTGGCTTTTTACTTTATGTGTACATAAAATCATACAACATGGACTCCTTAAGTCTATATTATTGCTCTCACTATTGTGTTTGGGAGGGGCGTACATGTAGTTTCAAGTCTTAGAATTTGTCCAGTATAATTGTGTCCTATTTCCTTTTGTGAATATAACACAATTTATTGTCTATTCTATTACTGATAGATGTTTGTTTAGTTTCTAGGTAGAGCTACTTTAAATATTTTGCCATACAGTTTTTCATATGGTTTTAGTAAATATATGTACACATTTCATTGGGTATATACTGAAGAAAGGAACTGATAAGTCATAAAATATGTGATTTTTTTCAACTTCAGTAGATTTGTCAAATACTCCCTGTGTGATTCTATGAATAGCTTGTGAGAGTCCCAGTTGTTCTATGCTCCCACAATAGTGGCTATTGTCTGTGTTTTCTATTTTACCCATTCTGGCAGATCAGAATATTGTCTTGTGGTTTTGATTTAATTTTCTGTTCCTTAATGGCTAGTGCAGTTGAGTTCCTTTCACATTTATATGGCTGCTGTGAGACTTGAAAGATATAATTCATGTAAGCTCTTTGTATAGTGCCTGATACATAGCAAGTGCTCAGTTAACCTGACCATTCTAATAATTTTTGCTTCTTTGACTACAATGGTCATTTAATTTTTCTTATTTCTGAGGTTATCATGGCCCTTGAATATGTTGCCTAACACATGATCACTACATGATGTCAATACTACATATGGATAACTTTTAATAATAATAATTCCTTGCTTCCTTGAGAAGTTATGGCAAAAAAGCCAAAATAACTAAACAAATTTTAAAAGAAAAGATTAAAAAAAAGAAATGTATTTCATGGCTGTGTTTCTGTATTAACTAGCATAAGCAGCAGAAGTTTATTTTATTGAGTACCACTGAATTAACACAAATGAAATGTAACCTCATTAATCACAATTTATTGATCTATACCTCACTAATGCAGTCATTTAGGAGAGTAGCTGTTAGGTAATGGTGTCTCATTATAGTTCTTGTGTAATTTCCAGATAGGAATTATTATCAAGTATGTCAAGTGGGAATCCTGTGCACTGGGTGTGCGATTATCTGACTGCTCAAATAGTTGTACAAAATACCACCAGAGACATTTTCAACTAGCCAATAATGAATAAAGTAGTTTTACTTCGACACAATTTACAGGGACTTTTTCCTTCTTGGCATTCATCATTCAGCCTTATGCTAAAGTGGGATGTACCAACTACTTCTGGTCATATTCTACTCATCTGACCACCATCGAAAGAGAAATATGTATATAAATTGTGGCCAACAAGAGAAGTAGAGGGCTCTGCAGACCAGTGTGTGTGAAAGAACATCTGTTTAGGAATTCAGAACCAGGAATGACATTGCAGAGGCCACATAAAGGCCTTAAATTTTGAGCTGTCTAAACAATGCTAGCAGGCAAGCATCAATCTATGCCTTCCAACATATGGAGAAAAAAATTTATCCCAACAAAGTAGCATTTATTTGTTAAATTATTGACTGGTTTGTTGTTTCTTTCCCATGAATGCTGGGGAGGGAAGCTCTATAGGCAAATCTTCAGACATCTTTGTAAAAGGTAAGTTGGTAAATTAATTCACTGGTGTGAAATATAGCACAAACTATACAAAAGAGAAATTTAATTTTTCTCACTTTTTAGATTATCATGGGCTTTGAATATATTGCCTAACACATGTCCTTTGTGTTGTAAAATAAAAGCAATAATTTGAACCACTGATAAAGAACTGACTGTAAAACCTAGACACCATTTGAGTCCACAAATACGTAAGTTTTCATGGGCTAGATCAAATCTGTATTTGGGGCTGTGATAGATGCAATGATATATGTGTATATAAGGTTACATCAAAGAAAATGTGATTGTAACCAAGTCCCCTCAATGATGTATGAAGAGTAACTACATGGTTTAGAGAAAGATTTTCAATAGGATTGATTTGACCCTTGAGACATTTGGAAATGTCTAGAGACAGATCTGCTCTCACAGCTGGGGCAGAAGGGTCTGCTGGCATCTAGTGATAGAAGCTAGGTGTGGTGGGTAGGGTACAATTTCAACTTGTTTGGCTTTGGGATCCACCAAGGGGATTGGTCTAGCAAATGTCTAAGTGTGTCTGAGTGTGTCATGGAGGCGTGGCTTTGGCGTTTATATCTGATCCTTAGCATCTTCTGCCCTGACACTCTTCCACTGATCACCAGTAATAACCAAGCAGGTTTCCTCTGCCACACCCTTCAGCCATGATGCTTTTGCTGTGGAGCCAACAGATTATGGACTGAAATTCTGAGCAAATTAAGTATTTTCTCCTTTAAGGCATGGGTGTTGGGTAGTATGTCTCAGTGATGAGAAAGCTTATTAGTACAGTGAGATTATTGTTCAACATCCTGCAGTACACTGGGTGCCCCCCCACAATAAAAAGCATCCGTTACCCAAAATGCTAACAGTGCCGAAGTTGACAAATTTATAGCATTTAGTACTATCTCTAAGGCTCAAGTTAAGTCCTACCACATAGTAAGCTATCGATGTGAATGAATATTACTATAGTCATTAACATATTCAACAAGAAATTTTAATACATAATAAATGAACGAGTTACACAATATATGGATAATATCTCAGTAAAACTGTTAGGAACACATTAATCATTTTATGTTTTGTTAATATTTGTAATTTTCACACTTTTGTAAGGTATTTTCCTTTTCTAACTTGATGAGGGACAAAACATGATAGTACTTTAAGAGCAGTACTTTGAAGTCGGACAGATGTGAATTCAGATTCTCAATGACCTTCATATTCTGGGCTTTAAAGTAGGATTGAAGTAAATATATCTTGTTTAAGTGTGTAACTGAAATGAAATCACTTTGCAGTGACTATCTTGTCCTTATAGCTCAGTATCTTGCGTGTTCCCACGGTCATCTCTTGTCCCTTTGTACTCTTTGTTAGCAGACAGGGTATTTTCTTTTGAATTAAGGAATTACTTTATTCTAGATTATTACTCCATGATGGGTCATCATATCACCTAACAAGTCATTTTGTAATAAAAGTTGCGTCAGTAATGTCAGCCTCTTCATAGCAGAGGATTTCTCTATGCCAGGGACTGGTTCAACCCTTTTCATGCATCTTTTTCTAATTCTCACACAACCTAATGAAGTCAAGAGGTCAAGATTCAAGGAGGTTTGGCCACATGGGCAGGTACTAGCACATCTACCTATTTTAAAAAACACAGGTGTCTAATCTCAAAACCCGAACTCTTTCCCACCATGTATGACTATATCCTGGAACACACCAAGAGAAAGCTTCCTCAAGGATGAATAGAATTTACATGCTTATGAGGCAGAAGAAGAGTGGATGAAGACAGGATGGAAATGAAAATAAACTTTGTAACATACCAGCTTGCTTATTAGAGCACCATTTACAATTGTTCATCACTGGAATAAATTTGGGGAATGGAATAAATAATATGGAGTAGTATATAAATAATATAGTGAATGAAGTGGATTTCTGTACATTGACTTTGTTATGCAAATAAAAACAAGTTATAGAATTAGATATACATATAGCCAGCTGCTTGTATGGATTAGACAGAGTCACTAATACACACATGATTGACAGTGCCCATATAGGAAAGATTATGGGATGGAGTGACTGTTGACATGACTTTTGTGTACACGCTCTAGCTATCTGGGTATATATATGTATATACTATATGTGTATATAATGTTTGCAATCCCTAAAGCTTATGTTCATTTACCACATGCTTATTGTGTGCTTACTAAAGCCAGGTACCACTTTTCTAGTCACTTAAGTCTCACTTTTGCTCTGTAATTAATGGAGAAACACCACATGAAATTGTTTCACTGATGTTCAAGCTACATTTGGGAAGCGAGCTGATGAGACAGCCTGGATGAAGATGGTCTTTCTGGGAGAGCAGTGGGGAGGGGATGATCCCATCTACTTTGCCTCTTGTGTACTCTACAGTATGTGTTCCTCCCATCAGCCCCTCATGACCCCACTGGGTGAAAGACCAGAGGGCAAACTTAGCCTATGCCTTCAGTCCATGGGAGGACAAATCTTTCCCTAGAAACAAGGAGGATAGAGGAATTTCTAAGGAGTCTCTTCAGACCATTATTCCTATTTGACTATAATATGACTACTTATTTTTATAAGACTTTTCACAGATTCTGATTTTTATGGCACCATAAAGTAAGATTTTCAGAAACTTGGTGGTGGGTAACATAATGCCATCAATGACACTATTAATTAATGAAGAATTCTACTTAGTG
The DNA here is from genome assembly GCA_004026905.1 of Hystrix cristata. NCBI lineage: Eukaryota > Metazoa > Chordata > Mammalia > Rodentia > Hystricidae > Hystrix > Hystrix cristata. Next base: position 36,522 of record PVJO010002300.1, read on the forward strand.
AGGGGGAGCATCCTATTTTTCTGAAAATGAATCTTGAGAGCTTCCTTGATTATACCATGATTCTGCTTCCATTATCATTTAGAGATTGAGGCATGTGATGGGTCTGGTGATTATAATGATTTAAGAGGAGAAATAATATGTCAGAACTATGGGAGATTCTATAATTTCATGGTCTATAGCATAAAAAAATACATCACATCACTAGATTTGGGTGTGTCGTATTTTAATACTACTGTTGTGATATTTTGCACCGTATACCTGATTGCAAGTTTATGCTGCTCTCCCCTGACATCAATGACTTACATATTGTAGCTACTAATGAAGAAAAGAGAATGTAATATACTTTTATTAGAAATTTCTTCAGGGTCTAGACCATAATGGCACATAGGAGGGGGGAAAGAAATTATTCATTAAGAGTTTCCCAGAAATTATTCATAATTTCATCTAACAATATTGCAGACCCTAGACCCTGTGGAGGCTTCAGCTGGGGTCAAATGGAACGTCCCAGATCCGTAATGCAGTTAGCCATATGGAGCACTTTCTGCCTCTAATCTGAAACCTGCAATAAAGATCTTCTTGCTTTTGGGGGCTGATTTGGGTTCTGAAAATTTAGTTTTTAATAATCCACTTTGTAATATCTTTACAAATAAAAATTTATAAATATTCAAATATCTCTCCTGAGATTGTGTGTGGGTCACTTCAAGATTTTGGTTTCTTATGCTTGATGCCTCAACCATTAAAATGAAAAATGAAATAATTGAGATCCTTTCTAGATAAATTTGGCATCATGATTCATAGTCAGCCAACAGGGACACTGAGTTTTCACTTTCTTCTGAATATTTTCATGTTATAACTACATAAACGCTAAGGATTGTAAATATCAGATTATTTTCTATGGGCGTTGGATGTCAAAGAAGTGAAGTTACACAAATTTTCTAAGTTTTTTGCTTTTGACTTTTTACAGTCGTGTTTTGTTGATTCTCAGATGCCTTGATTATATAATGCACTATTATTTTATATGCCACTGTGAACCATAATTTAGGACTAATCCTAATTTTGGGAAATGTAGGAAAATATCTTAGAATTAATGAAATTTGATAACACAAAGTAATCTGTACTGGGAAAAAGCAAACAAGAGACACATGGAGGTATTATCCATTCTCATTGGAAATCTCTGTAAATAATTTTCTCTGCATCTCCTCTAATTGTGTAATCTACAGTGCTTTACAAGATGGAATCATTCAGTATGTTTTGTGTTGCAACTAGCTTTTATCACTCAACAATAAGCTATGGACACTGTTCCATAGTGGTTGTCTTTAATGGTGTAAATTATACTGAAACTATCTTTTCTATCTTTAGATTAGAAGTTCCAAAATATACCTCACAATTTCCTGCAACCCCTACTTTAAACATTGGGCCAGAACTTACTTCCATTGTGCACAAAGGTCTTTTATTTATTTATATTTTTTGCAATTTAAATTTACTTAGAAAATGTACATAATTTTACCCTCTACCACCTCCATCATCTAGTTTTCACTCCAGCCAACATTTAGATGTCTGAATTGAACCCTTCTCATGTTTCCTACTTTCTTAAAGCTAAAAATTAGACAAGTTAGTCCTCTGTTATTGGGCCCTTTTGTTTGTTTTTATTTTATTTTCATGGTATGTTTCAGATACACACAGTGATAACATTCATCATAGGGCATTTGTACCTGTACATGATACATCTTGCTGCTGCTTTTTTCCCATTCCCCTCTTCTCCCTTCACCCCCTCCTCCCTTCTTATTTACAGAAGTTTTGTTTCCATTTTTTCCTTCTATTCCTTATTTCTCTTGTCCCTCCGTTCCTTGCCCCTCCCCCTCCCCTGTTCCCCTTCCTATTTGAACAATTTCTTCCCTTTCCCAATATAATACATTTTAGTCTTTATTTACACTTTCAGTTTCTCACACCAGAGAAACAATGTGTTATTTAAACATATGTGCCCGATTTATTTCGCTTAAGAGTATGGTCTCAAGATGCATCTGTTTGCCTTGAAATATTTCTAGCTGATCGTTCTTTATGGCAGAGTAGTACTCCATTGTATTTTTAAAAAACACATTTTCTATATCCATTCATCAGTTGATGGACATTTGAGCTGTTAAAAGTATTATACCACAGCAATATATGGACATCCATGTTTATAGCAGCACAGTTTGTAATAGCTAAATCTTGGCCCCCTTTGTTCATTTGATTATCATAGACCTAACTGTACTTTCCTATTGGGATTTCTTCATCAATCCTCATTTCTACTGCTCTAACATTGTCCACCCAAAATGCAATTTGGTTTTTTTTTTTTGGGGGGGGGTTCCCAGCAGCTCTTCTTGCTTTGTCACTGCTGTGGAACCCAGTCATTTTTTTAGTCTTTGCCCTTAGAACTGAGGATCTAACCTAGTTCTTTTAGCACCACCAATTCCTAGTTGGCAAACCAGCATGGAAATATTTAAGCTTCAAGAAGAGAAAGTGGTCTATTGTTCACTTTGCTGATGTGGCTCGCGGTCCGGTGTTCAGATTTGTATAGGATTGATACTGATTAGTAATGCTGAGCCTAAAGTCTCAGTTCTTCTTAATAGACTTTATAATTATTTCACTATTTAAATTGATTTCTTGGAGAGATTCTTACTATAATGAATGTGCCACTGGGTTTTGTTTTTGTTTTTGTTTTTGTTTTTTTGGATGTGTACTTTCTACAAAATAGACCCTAAAATAATTTAAATGTAATCTGTGTATTTTTGGAAGACATGCTGACACATTTCTACTCTGCTTAAAACCTTAAGTAGAAAAATAAAATACATAGCACTGAATTTAGTAGAGTTGTGTGAATATCGAACAATGAATATCATGAAGCATTTATTCTGAGTACTAGTTTACGTATGTCACAACTAGATAAAAGGCTTTTCCTATGCTGGCTTTCCTTCTGTCTCTGTGTCTGTCTCACTTTCGCTTTTCTCTGCCTGTAAAGTCTTGTCAGTTGGGCTGGCCGGCGGGTGTTGTTCCCCTGAGGAGTGGTACAGCAGGACTGAAAGGGACGAGTTCCATTGCGAGACTGAACTATAACGGTGTTATCTCTTAAAAACACCCATGTCTCTTAGGTAGACCTCTTCCCTTGGGAAAGCAAGAAAGCTGAGAGTGCCCCGAGTAGCTTACTGTTAGATTGTACCCTCTGCCGTAGGAATCAGATGCGAAAATGTCTAAACTAGGAACTTTTCCAGATACACTCTTAAAGAAGCACGTTTCCCAAGACTTCATGGAATCAAGGTTCTTTGGACTGTCGCAAAGCTAGTGCCAGCATAAAAATTCTGCATGCTTTAGGAGTATGGTGAGTAATGGGCAGTCAGGAATAGAGCCAATTGTGTGCAAGAATTGGACATATCTACAGCTCAGAGTCTTTAAACTATCATTGTTTTTCTTAAAGATTGAAGACATTAAGCAGTATCTTCTTACTCTGATTATATATATTTGATCCTGATGAGTATTTCTAAATTCCTTACTCCCCCACGCACATACTTACTATAGAAAAATCTAAGAAGTACAGGCAAATAGAAAACAAAATTCCAAAAAGGCCATTATCAGGCTGGGGATTTAGCGCAGTGGTTAGAGTGCTTGCCTAGCAAACTCAAAGCCCTGAGTTTGACCCTCAGCACCAAAAAAAAAAAAAAAAAAGAAAAAAAAAAAGGCAGTATTTTTAATGACTGGGGATTTAGTTCAAGTGGTAGAGCGCTTGCCTAGCAAGCACAAGTCCCCAGGTTTGATCATTAGCACCCCCCAAAAAAACATGCCATTATCTGGAGATAACCTCTGTTCGTATTTTTAAGTGTACCAATTCTGGATGAGGTTATTTTTTGGCACATTTAAAATACCGTATACAAATGTAATATGCTACTCTCCTTTGTTAATTTATAACATATACATACCCACGTATGTACTATATACTAATATATAATATTGTAAAACATATATCTGGACTGTTTCCATAGCTCGTTGAAAATTTCCGAAAGCATAGTTTAGTGGCATCATTGTGTGTATTTCCAACTTGTCAACATAATAAAATGTGCTGAACCATTCTGTCATTTTAGCCATTTAGTTTGTTTTCATTTTTGGCTATTACAAATAATCACACTGAAAAGCATTTGTAGTGATTCTTAGTAAATTAAATGAGTGGGGAAAAGGTATGAAATGTTTGAACACTCAACAGCAGTGTATTGTCAAATTATTTGACAAAACTATTATTACCATCTTACTTGCATTCAATAAGTCCTCGTTTCAACCCGGTGTTACTGCTACTGGATAACCTTATTTTCTAAATATTTCTTTTAATAAGCAAAGAATGGCATCTCTTTGCTGTTTCAAAGTACATTTCTTTTATTTCTGGTGGAGACGAATATTTTTCCATGTAAGCATTTGCTTTTGTGGGAATCGCTGAATTGCTAACAGGCAGGGGTGGCCTTACAGACAGTATTATCTGTGCCTAACTGAACATCAGCTTTATAAAAAAGGTGGTTTTCAATATATAAAGTGCCATCACATACAGAATTTCCTCACTGGAGTCTTACAACCACCTTTTAAGGAAGGAAAAACAGGTATTATTCTCCTATTTTAAAAAATGAGACAAGTGGGGCTGAGGGGAAATCAGTAAATAGCCCAGTTAACCTGATGAGCAAGCAGAAGAGGGTCTTGGCTGGTTCTGCTTTGTTGCTATTGAGTCAGAGTGTTTCAACCAAAACTAGGATTTGTGTGAGTGAGGTTCAATTAAGGCAAAATAGAATGCAGAATAGGGGTTAGTAGTTAATGCCTTCTCTGGCTTTCTATTGTAGAGGAGGAGCATAGAGAAAAAGGCTGGTATTGTGTCTTACCTGGTATCTATGACTCCAATTCTGAGCCAGAATACTTGTTTAGTAAGAGAAAAGATGAGCTGAAGGGATGTTTGTCTGACCGCCACCTCAGAAGATGTTAACCTTTAACACTCATGGGCTTAAATATAAAGTGAACAAAAAGAAGAAGAATATAGAAGGTGTGCAGAGAATGGGCAGGATTTTTGAGGAAGTGTTCTTGAATACACTGTGAACCAACTAAGTAGGCTGTTGAGTGTGACTTCAGAATAAAGCATTTGTTTCTCTTTATTGGACAAAAGTGTTTACTAATTGCAAAAATATAACCATTCCTTCCACATTGTTGACTTAGTGGGGAAAGGTCATAAAAATGTTGGCAGTAAATAAATACAGTGTTTTGATTATGTAACCTTATCAGAAACTTTGGATTGAAATTCCTTACTTAGGTCTTCTCGTTGAAGAAAAATCACACAAATTTCAGAAGAAGGTATCTCTGAGATTTTAGTCCTAATTAATTCTGTCCATTTTTAATGTTAATTCAATTTCCATAGGTATATTACTCAGTATTCACTAGAGAAACAGATATAATGCAAGATATATGAATATGTAGGAGCTTACAGATTGGCTTACAAGGGCTTCCTATAAAGTCAGATGTGGAAGAGTGCAGAGGGCTCGTCTGCACACTGAAGATCCAGAGAGTCCAACCGAAGGTCTGGAGTTCCGAAGGATCCAGGCGAAGGTCTGGAGCTCACTGTGATGGAAGCTGAAGAGTCTGTGTTGGAAGCCCGGAGATTATGTCCAAGTAACGGTGGAGGTCCTCCAAAGAAACTGGAACAGATCCATCCTTCATTTCCCTTTTATACCATCCAGGCGAGGAGCTGCCCTAGGCTGGATCTTCTACACCCAGGGTGTGGAATTGCTGAGCCAATTTAGTTAAAATTCTTTTACAAGTTCACACAATCAATCAACCAGCACAATAGGCACCGCATCAATAAGTGATGCATGTGTTTTGGTGAAATGGGGCTATGTAAAAGCCATGTAACTACTACATGGACAGACCTTAGGCATTCTAGATACTGTCATTAAGCACCATGCTGCTTAAGCCCTAGCACTTGTATCACTTAGAATTCTTGGTTGCAAGCAACAGAAATTGATACTGGTATTCTGAGGCAAAAATAGAATTTACTACCAGGCTCTAAGAGGGTCATAAAAATCAACAGAAGCCTGGGAGGACCATTCTTGGAATGCAGGCACAAATCTCTGACCACCTAAATGGTACTACAGTGAGAACAGCAGAAAATATTCACATCAAAGAGCAAATCAGACCTACCCAATATGACCCCTAGCCTCACACGTACTGTGACTAGTCCAGAACACAGACTCCAGGAGAGCTCCTGCTTCACTTGCCTCTTCCCTGATATTGAAAAGAGAGATGTGTTCCATTTTTGTGATTAACAGAAGCCCTGAATGTCTGAAACTGTATATAATTTGGGATTTCCCAAAGAAGAGGCTGTAAAACAAAGGGACTTTTTAGAATATTAAGGGAAAATTAGTACCAAAAACAATGAAATTTAGTAAGAATCTATGTAACTGAATGTTGAGACTACCACCCTTCCTTGCAGAAGGTGGATGAGCAGTTGCAAACCTTACAACCCCAAGATAGATTCTTCTCCAGTAGATTTGACCAGTTTGAGAGCAGGAACCTAAGGATGCTGACTGGCATTTTCCTGAGGAACCAGCCCACTGTTTCACACTACAGTGAGGTGCAGTGTTGGTAGGCGAGGCTTATACATATACAACTTTCCTTCGTGTATTTATAGTCTACCAGGCTTAAAATATGAGCAGGCAAACAAAGACTTCCAAGTATCTTTGCAAATCCTCCAACATGAAAGGCAATAACCTAAACATATAACTAGGAAAAAATAAACTGTTGGGAGCAAGAAAATGAAAACTTAGAAAAAATATTCTATCATTTGTATCCAAGGTTAGAGTGAATACTACATCCATGAAACCAGAAGAAAGATTGAGATGACTGAAAACAAAGCTCTTAGTTGTTACAAATAGTGTAGAAGAGCCGGGCTTGGTGGCACACACCTGTATTCCCAGCACTCGGAAGGTTGAACCAAGAGGATTGCTGAGAGTTCCAGGCCAGCCTCAGCTACATAGTGAGTTCAAGACCAGCCTGAACTTCATAGATCCGGTCTCAACAAAACAAAGCCAAAAAAAATAGAGAAAATAAAATGTTATCAGGATTTGATTGCAGAATTGTGAAACTTCCTCAGAATTGGTACCAGGAGGAAAAAAAAAAAAAGACAAAGCTGGACTGTGAGGGGGAAAGTAGAAGTCTTTCCAAGCACTTCAGTTTCTAAATGTCTTCACGGAAATAGTGTGAGCTTCCAAGGTAAAGATTCCAATTTTCCAAGGCCTACCAACCACTTAGGACAATGGATGGAATAGAACCACACTAAAGTAAATGAACAGAAATTCTCAGAATGCAGGGTTCAAAGGGAGGAACATAAAAACTTCCAGAGAGGAAAATATCAGCCCACTGCGAAAAATCAAGAACCAGAATACCGGTAAAGTTATCACCAGATCAATATGATAGATTGAGAAGTAAATCGTTGCATATTTTTTTAAAACGTGGAGGTAAATTCAAGAAAGAAGTACCCGACAAAGCTGAGAGTTGGTTGTGGCAACTGAAAGAGTGATGGTAGTGTGCAGGAAAACTTCTCAATAATAAAATATAAAACAGTAAAGGCTAAGTTGTAGGGGAGAGAGAGAGAGGGATTAGGCAGTAAGTCTATCCGTTCTTAGAGATGAACATCCCCTACATCAGAGGATGACCTGGTGACTACTCTGTTGAAAGTGTCCAAAAACGAACCCAACGGAGCTGCAGTTGCAGTGTTTGCTCTCATGACAGGGGTGCTGCCAGAGCAGCTCAGAATATCAAAGGCCAGCCTGTAAGAACTAGGACTTCGTGGTTTTGCTTGCCTCTGTCTTTGCTTGTCTGCATCACAAAGAAAAACACGTGTGGTGGCTGCGTAAGAAGGCCACTGGAAGCCCGAGTCCTTCTAATCCCCACCTTAGCAGTCCAAGTGGTACAAGAACTTCTTTATCCCAATAGTCAAGCAAGCACCTGTTGGTGGAACAGAGCTCTGCGAATGACTTAGCCTGGGCCAGCTGCCCATCCCAAAGGCCAGATTGGGCAAAGGTACAAGGTGTGGTACTATGATCGACTATGTGTCTCCTCACCCCCCACCTCACGTCTTCTTTCAAAACGGCAATGACCGAAGTAACTAGTTTCACACACTTACAACCTGTGACTGTTTTGCCTCCTTCAATCTCCCGCCTTCACCTCTAAAGTTTTTGTGACACCTTGGGGTGAAATGCTGTTAGGAAAGTTCCTGCTGCAAAACCTGGCCACGAAACCAAGTTAACACTCTGTGGGAGAAACCCTTGACCCACGGGATGTGGGAGCCGGGGCGGGGGGGTGACGTGGGAACCAGGGGATGGGGAGTGTTCTCCTGTGTCCCTCAGGCACACCTTCTGAGGCGCATTCTCCACGGTGCCTACCAGGTGCCCAGTGGAGTTAAGTGTTAACTGCCGTCAAGGCTGGTGACCAATTTAGGAACACTCCCTTGGGGTGCCTTTCCTTCCTTCTTTGTTTGGTTCCCTGACTCTGGTCCTTCTTCCTAGGAGCACACTCCATTCAGGCTCTTATCTCATGTTCTGCCTTCTGGGGAGAATCCAGGCCAAAACAGGATTTTTTTCCCCAAAGAAATATAGATGAGTTGGACAAAAGATAACATATCTATTTTAGACACCATAAGCAATTGGTTCCAGGCATTTCACCAGTGGCCTATAGATAAATTGAACTTGTCATTTCAGAGGATGTAGCTTGGATTTCATCTTCATAATCATTTAAGATTGTGTGGACTGATTCTTCCAGTAAACCCTAATTAAATAAGAGGCCCACTCTTAGGTAGAGGACAAATTAGACAAATAAAAAATATTTCTACAGTATTGTAAAGGAATAGAAATAATTTTCATAATGATGGGAGCCCCTCCAGCTATTGGGAAATTGATGTGAGATATTCTTAGGAAAGAGGCATGTTAAAGTGCTGGTAAATATGGGTGTTAATTTATACAACCTCATTAAAGGCTGAGCCAGCTTTTTAAAATGAGCTTCTGGGTTACACCCAGAGTCAAAGAATAAGATAGAATATTTTGCATTCCGGGATTGTTTCTAATCTTGGCCCACTTAAACAGTACCATTTTTTAAAAAGATGAATGGTTCAAGTTTTTAAATTATTGTTGTCCTACTTCAAAGTAATTTTCAAGTAACTGTTTTTCATTGACAACAAATTTATGAAGCTATTTTTTTTAAAAAATAGATGTTCATGCAATACATGAATCAGATAATATAGTCTTTAAATGTTACCAAAGATGATAATATAAATATGTGCATATCTATGAATGGGTAGACCATTATTCTGAATGCCTATACAAACATCATCTGTATTCTCCATTCGATGTATTATAGCTTTTCATACTTATACATTGTATTTCCCCATTAAATTGTAATGACCTTGAAGATAGAGCCTCTTATATTTCTTTCCATCTTCTTTTTTTCCTAATAGTAAGCACTAAAGTAGAACAGGAGAAAGACATGTTTCATTCATTTTTAATTTTGAGTTCCTTTTTTTAGTATATTTCATTTATTTGCATGATCTTTTTAAATGATTAAATACAGGATGTGATTTAAACAGAACAAGAATTGAAAATTGGTATTTCTATAAAGCTCTCGATTTCAAAAATATTAAACATATTCTAATGTTGCTTTTATTCTGTATGTATTCTGCATATTTCAGATTTCCAATGCCATGTTACTGTTTCAGGAGAAATTGTTAAAGATAATTCTCAATATTTTTGTTATTTTTCTATAGTTATAAAATGGATGACTAAATGAGACTTTATTTGGGATTTAGAATACATCTTAAAACAATGTGATATTTCCAATGAAACTGCTTGCTTGTGTCTAATCATATTTTATTGCTGTTGTTTAATTATTATGTGCACTTAAAAGTTGACGATAACTAGAAAAGTTAAGGAAAAAGTGGACCTTTTTAACAAAAATTTTTATTATTTTCAATTGGCCCAAAATTATTCCACTTGACTGATCCCCAAATACCATGTAATCCTAGGAAGATGAGAAGATGGTAAAATGGTTGCAATGCTTTGGGGTAAAAGAAAAAAAGAGAAAAACTGTTACAATAGACAATATGGGCTGGACCAGTATCCTTTCCTAGTTGCTAGGATGCCAATTACTGATGTAACATGGTAACAGACTTTTAGTTCTATTATTTTCACCTATCCCCAAGTATGTTTATTTTTCTTTCCTCACCCCAATACTGATGAAGAATAGTACTAACATAACACCCCCATGCGCATCCATGTCTCGTGCACTTTTTAAAGTTTATGTTTCTACTGAAACATAAAAATTGTATTTATAGAGTACCATGTGATCTTACTATATATATAGATATATTTACACATTGTATAGTGTGTAAATCCGGTTAAACATATATTCTCCTGAAACATTTATCACTTCTTTATGGTTCAAGCCTTCAAACTGCTTTCCTCTAGCTTTTCAAAATACACAGTTCACTATCTTTATCTATCCTCATCCTACTACCATGTGCAATAGTGCACTAGATTCTCTTCCTCTTAACTAACTGTAACTTAGTACCATTGATCAACCTCTCCCATCAGCCCCTCCCTCTTGCTCATTTTTATTGATTGGAGTATTATAACTCTTCTCAGTAAAATTATTATATCATCCTCAGTATAAACCATACAAGTTAATTTAAGGAAGAAAACAAAACAAAAAAATTATCCACAGTCCTACTACCACTGCCCAGAAATAACCAATTACAAATATTTTAGTGTGTGTCCTTCTGTTTTTTTTTTCTATTTTACACACACATAATATACATATAGTCACACACACATCTGATGTGCACTAGTTTATATAGCACATGTGTGCTGATTAATCTTGATTATCAATCTGGCTGCATCAAGAGACTTCTGGAGAGGTGATTGGATTGCAAGGTCACTAATCTCATTGGTGGGCTAACCAATTGATGAGTTCCTAGCTGAGTGGGCTACTGGGAGACAGGGCCTAGGTGGAGAAAGTGGGACATGGGGCATCACGTGGGGAACTGTATTGGGTCCCAGGCCCCTTCCTTTCTGGCTCTCTCCAACCTGCTCTGTCTCCTAGCTACAGCTTTCCCCTCTCAAATCCTTCCACCATGTTTCTGCCTTGGAGTCAGCTGACCATGAACTGAAACCTCTCAAACTGTGAGCCAATATTGACTTCTACTTTGATTTTAAATTAGGGGTATTGAGTGTTTTGTCCCAGCAACAGGGAAGCTAACCGTCACAACATGTATATGTACGTATATAATATTAGAGTGTACATATTAAACATGCTACTTTAGCATCCTGATTTTTAAAAATATTTCAGTGATATATCAATTAGTAAAAAATATATAAATAAAAAGTATTTCCCCACCCTTCTCTAACCTCTGTCTCTAAAGTAAATATTAATAATTTGATGCCCAGTCTTTCACACTTTTTGCTGGGTGTTTTTACAAAAAATGAGTAAATGGAAACACAAAAGTATTTATAAGGTTTAAATTCATTAATTTCATTTTCATGTGCCCCTCGGGGTGCAATAAAGAAAACTGAGAATTTAGAAATGTCAACATTACAGTTGGTTATTTGATAAGACTGGCATGCTGAAATTGAATACAAGTTGATAAGTACAGTTTTATTTGTATTAGACTCTCATTAATCTTTATTAGTACTTAGATTCTGAATCTATATGGTCAGTCTTTCTTAAGAAACATTTCTGGTAAATGTGGTTCCTATGTAGACAAAAAATAAGCAAATGACTCTTTTTGCAATTTTCATTAGGGTCTTTACAGATGAATATCTATTAAATTTAATATAATCACTCAACATTAAGTAAAATTATTTTCTCTCAAGTGCCAAAGAAATATTTGTTGTTCTCTTATTTAGTGTGTGGAAAACTGGACTCATATTCTTTCCAACCTTCTTAAAAAGGGCCCATAGGAAAATAACTTGAAGATTAACTCAATAGTCATTGAGTTTACAGAATGAGATACCTATGAAATTATTAAAAACACTTAAATTCACAGAGTTGCTTGTCAAACTTACTTTAGTCTAATTAAATGGTTGTTTTCATCACTTCTTATGATTTGTTTTATTCTAGATAAGAGGCAAATATATCAGTCTCCAAATAGTATTAAATATTTCTCTCATAATGTATCGTCAACAAAGTCCTGCTGAATTAATGAATTGTGTGCATGTTTGAAAGTGGGATTGTACTTGTCTAATTGTGGCATCAGTTGTCATGGATACTATCAGCCAATCAGTGAATAGACACCCTTACTTGGCAGTGTTTGGGTGAAGAAAGCTTTATGCAGTTGTCAGCCTGAGATTTATGATGGTAAAACTATATTTGGCAGGCAAATCAATGTGTTGACCACTCTTTGTGTTTCTGCCCTCATTTTAAGTCAACCCCTGATATTCAACTGGAATATTAACAGACTCTGGGTCTTTGGAGTAGTTTTGTTATTAATAGATCACTTTTATAAACTGTGCATAGGATGACTGGCTATTTGTATACATATCCAATGAAGGCAACCCTTGGTATTTCTTTGTATTTGTAATTGCAAATGTCAGATCTTGAAAGCAAGTGGGTATTAGAGGATATCTTTTTATGTCTGCTATTAAAACATGTCGAGTGATCCATAAATTACCCCCATAGATAAACAGCGGATTAAAATTAGACACTCTCCTCTGTCATCACTAGAATATTAATCATGGAGTTTGGGTCTTTAATGTTAATATATACCTTTTAGCAGTATATGTCACTACATATTAAATTACATGATAGCTGACAGATTTTTGAATCAAAACATTTTTTTTCTTTCTTAATGTCATAATATGATAAGAAATAGAACAATTTTTGCTTACATAAAATACCATTTTATCTTTGTACTTGCTGTTTTTTATTGTTTATATTTGCCAAGAACTAAGATGTTTTTTATCAGTGCCTGTTTTTTCATATACCAAAATAGTTGATTAACATTTAATTTATTATATACAAAGAGCTATACAAAGTAATGGTCATAAAATCAATACTATTTTACTAATTTTTCGTAAAACAAAATTGGGGTAAAATATGTCTACTAAATTATTCATTTTCTTTCACCAGAATGACATCTTGTCCCAAAACACATATGTACAAATATGGAGAATCAATTGCAGGGTAGAGGGGAGAGAGGGGAAAGGGCAAGGGGCTGAATAAAAGGAATTAAGATGTACTATGTACATGTACCAATTCCTCACAAAGAATGTAAACATTATGTACTACAAACACGCACTAATAAAATTATGAGAAAATGCATAACTTTTATGTCCTAATCAATGTAAAACAGAAAGCCTTACTATATTCTGTGTGATAAAAGTGATTCAGTTATACTCACCTTTTATAGACTCTCAGAATTTAGAGGAGTATAAATAAATTGGATGCAGATACTTGACATAAAATATATTCAGTGATGAATGGTCAGATAAGGTTGTTTGCATGTTAATTAATGCCAGAAACAAAATTCCTTCTACAAGTATCCCATCTGCCATGCACGGATGTATTATAGATGCTGGACCTTGCTTGGAGGAAGCACATAGCAGGATAATACTTGCATCATAAACTGACCGTTTGTTGCCTACTATCCACTAGGCTAAGAAAAGCAGATCCTTCCCTATTTGTGTTTTGGTTGTGATTTTTGGTGCTTACCATGCTTAGAGGTTTATTTCCTCTGACTATGAGGTCTGCAGGGTAAGAACCATAGCATATTCATCCCCACCGCATTAGCATTTTGAACAAATCTTGGCCCACAAAAGAAGATTTGAATGAACATAAGTTTTAGAATTTGTTGTCCTTTTACCATATGAAGACACAGCAAGAAGGTGCCACCTGGGATCCAGAGAATGAGCCTTCACCAAAAATCACCACTGCCTTGATTTTGGAAATGGCATCCTCTAGAACTGCAGGAATTCAATTGCTGTTGCTTATGAAAAACAGCATTTATTAATGGAAATTAAAAATGTAGGACTTGTTACGTTTTTCTTCTCACTTTTTAAAATTGATAAGTATCAAAAATCCATGAAAATGTGAAAAATGTTTTAAGAGGTAGCTAGGAAGAAAGCTTTACAATGATAGTTTATTACTGACAAGGAATTTTTTAAACAATATTTTAAGTATGTAAAAAATAATATCTGACTATAAGGAGAGCTTAACATAATGTAATAATGATAACTTTTATCTTTATATCCACTTAGAGTTCCTAAGACAATTTTTCATATATATTTCCTCATTTCCTTATTCCAGGTTTATAAATAAGTACTCTAAAGGACAGAAAATTTTAAGAACTTGCCCAAAAATAGAAAAAAAATTATTCTGATACCAAATGAGTCATCTTTTTACAATGAAAAATGAATTTTTTAAGTTCCACATTTTATATGCCTTTATTATTATAAATAACATGTCTGGATTAAAAAGAATGAGAACTGAGCCAGGCATGGTGATGCACACCTGGAATCCCAACACTATGGGAGGCTCCGGCAGGATTGCAAGCTTAAATCCAAGCTGGGAAATTTAGCATCTCAGAGAGACCCAGTCTCAAAACAAACAAACAAACAAAGAAACAAAACCCCAAAAACAAAAATGCTAGGTAAAAAGCTCAGGGCGAAGACCCAGGCTTCAATTCCCACTACATCCTCCACCCCTCAAAAAAAGAGATATAAGACTGGCAGGTCAGTGTCATACTCCTGTTTTATAGTTTAAGATTTTTTTTTTAATCCCAAGTCTCAGCCTCCTTTTTCTAAACAACATATTGATGATAACCGACACACTTGTCTGTCCTGGAAAAATCAATGCCACGGATTGTGATAGACTTTAAAAGTAACACCTAGGGTTTGATATCACCACAGACATGTAGCTGGCAAAAATGTTTTCACTGGATCGTAAAATCCTTGGCTTAGAGCCACTGAGAGATAATCAGTGCCGTGGGACACATTAACTGCTGTGTACACACACCTCTCCAGTGCGTGAACAGCTTGCCGCTACATATTCATCCACTTGTGACCTAGCTGAAGAACAAGGAAGAGTTATCAGTAAGACACTTCAGTCCACTATAGTTATTGCTTACCATTTGTTTATTTTTCTTGACATGTCACCTCTTGCTTGATTTTTATTCTGTTTAAAATTTCTGGTTTATTTTCTTTTTTTCATTTTTTTTTCTTCCACTATCAAGCTTTGCATAGAATTTAGGAATCAGATTATTAGCCCTTCTGAAAGCTAATACTTGAACATCTAACATGCTTGGCAATTACTATAGCTTCTATTCTCAACATTAGAAATATTCCATCCTAGAAAAAGTTATTGTTGGTGCAATAATTTAATTCTCAATACTTTATTTCCACATGTAGAAGGTGCTCTTTACAGAGAATAGATTTATGTGCTAAGTAAAGGGCGCATGTTGTATTAGTAGTTATGTTTAAAGAGATTTCTTCATTCTGTAGTGCACTGGCAAAATCTAATGTGTGTAGTATAAATTTATATGTCATTAATAATTCTATGAAAAAAAGAAATGACATAATTTTACCTAGATCTCTTTTGGGCATACTCAATAACATGCACAAATTAGCAAATATTTGATAAATCCCTCTTTTTTAAAATATACATTGACTATAAAACAATATTAACACACCTGGTAAAAATACATTAAATATCCATATTTTACTATAAACATCTGCAGAATCCCTGGTAAAAAAATTATGATGTCATTCACACACGGGAATTCAACTATTAGTATATAGAAATTACAATGTTTTGCTATTTGACTATAAAATATTACATAACTCATACAATAGGATTTTAATTTCAATAATTTTCCTTAGTAACCAGTAATATGTGGATTTTATATTTTAATTTTTCTGCATAATTTCAAAATCTTTACCATTTCCTACTTCATTCTGATAATTTTGTTTATTTGCTATTCTTCCATTGTTAACCCCTTTAACTATCTTGGAATTACTTTAAGTGAAATTTTTTAAAAAGAAGAAATGAAAAAGGAAAATATGGTTCAATCTTTAGTGATCTGATTAAGAAAAGAGAGAAAAAGATGTTTTTCTGACCCAAGTAACAAATTTCAATTATTGTAGTCAAACTACGTATTGCATATCGATTTGAGATATATCTTTTGCTTTATTTTTGTCTAAAAATTAAACTGTTAATTCTTATATTAAAAATATTGAGCAGATATTTTTCCTTATGAAAGTACAAGCTGACCTGGTTTCCTTGTAAAACATTCAGAAATTTTCAATTTAGACATAATCATAAAATTATCTCAGTGAGAATTACTGGTGATTAAAGTATAGCTTGGTGAACAAGTTAATGTTTTGTTTGAAATTTTGTTTGAACAGTAATGATAAATGAGGAGGATGCTGGAGATCAAACTCAGGACCTCGCGCTTACTGGGCAAGCACTCTACCACTTGGGCTAAATCCCCAGCTCCCCAAGTAATGGTAAATGAATTGCAATGTTTTTCGGTCTGGATTTTAATAAGACTTTGGGATCCTACGTGTATTTTTTTTTCACTTACAGTCTTTAATATTCGCATGACCAAAACGTTTTGTCTTTATCTAGTGGTTTTCATATTCCAGCATATTTTTCTCTCCACAAAAACAAAAAGTTATATCTAGCAATAGTTAATAAATGATGTGCTCTTGATTGTGGACATTCCTTTTGAAACAGGACAGTATCCTACCAACTATAAGTGAAGTTTGGTACTGATTTGTCTGTTTCCTTTTTCAGAACTCTTTATGGACTTACACGTTATTTGAGGGGCTAATGAACAGTGCACAGACTAACATTCCAACTATTTGAAACCATCTCTTTGAAATGCATGTTATTGGAAGCTTTTATACTTTTGTTACTATTTAGTCAAAATTATTTCCTTACTAATTTTATAAAATAGCTTAAAAATCTTCTTTGAATATTAGCCTTAAGAAAATTAATGTCTAATTATCATGAAGAAAATTCCTTTGGTATCATTTGAAATATACAACAATGGCCAAGAAAATACATTTTCCATTGTTCAGGAAGATAATTTGATATAAGAAAACAAGGGTGGATTATAATTCTAGAAAACCTTATAATTGACTTATGAATCTTCTTGTTTAATATTCTATGTATCAGCTTTTTTTTTTTTTTCAGCAGAAATTTTGTTGGTGTATGGGTTTGTCTTGGTTTTGGTATTGATGTCGCCAGGGTATTTTAACCAAATTGAGTCCAGCATATATTCAGTAACAAATTTTTTTCTTTGGTAGAAAAATAATTATTTCACTTGAATGTCCAGTTTTTAGACTTGTTAAAATGTCCAGTTTTTAGACTATTTTTTAATCTATTTCACTGTTATGAACAATTTTCAGTTACTAAATTCAAACAGAACAGAAATTGTTAGGCTCATCCATCAGAATTGTGGTTTTAGTTGATCTTAGATTGGGCCCAAGAAATTGCCTAAAAACTTTCTGGGTGGTACTAATGCTGTTGGTCTCAAGATTTACCTGGAGAACCACCAAGCTAAATCATATATGTTTTAAAAAAAATCAGAAAGAGGGGTCGGGAATTTAGCTTAAATGTAGAGCGTTTGCCTAGGAAGCATGATGCCCTGAGTTTGATCCCTAGGACCCCCAAAAAACGATATAAAAAAAATCAGAAAGATGGATGATCCATCCTGAACATCCATCTTAGTAATTTAGGAAAAGAATAGTTTCTTAAAACAAAAGAAAGTTGGGCAAAGAATAAAGCTAAGAACAGAAATTAATTAAACAGAAAAAATAAAACAGAGAAGCAGAAAACCCCAAAGTAGAGATTTAAATGAGAAAAATCAATAAAACCTTGACAAATATGTCATAGTTAACTGTTGTGTCAACTTGAATAAGAAATGCCCACCAGATTGGCTTAGTGTAGTTATGGATGTAGATGATGGATTTACTGAAGGTGAAAATTCACCCTGGGTGTGAGTGGCACCAACCAATATAGGCTTATAGCCTGAATAGAAAAGGCAAAGAAGGAAGGCTCGCTTCTGTTTCTTTGGGAAGCTCCAATCCTCTCCATCATCTTGGACATCTGTTTTATGGCTTACACGACTCTTCAGCCTTGCAGCGCAGATCCTTCCGCTTCATGATGTGGACTCATACAGGAGTCTCGTGAGCGCCAGGCCTTTGACTTTTGACTGGAGCCTTCAGAGGTCCAGCACTCAGACAGCTCTTTTGCACTCTTCCTCACCTGACTCCGCAGGCAGCCTTTATAAGTCCACCTTGTAAATGTGTATAGATATATCTTTGTTTCTCTAGTGAGCACTAACTGATACAAAATATAAGCCAGAAAAAGAGAAAAAGAACAAATAATATCAGAGATGAAAAAGTAACACCACTAAATATCCCAAAATATAATAACTGAATGTTTTGAACAGCTACGTGCTAATAAATATGAAACCTTAGATGAAATTTTAAATTTTCAGATACAGCTGTTTTGTTGCTACACAAGACGAAATTGAAAATCCTATATCTACTTTAAAGATTATACATGAAAATGAAAACATCCAACAGAGACCACTCCAGGTCAAACTGGAGTTACCACATTTAAAGAACTATACTTTTCAACCTATACTCTCAGAAAATAAATCTGTTCTTATTTCCCAAAACATGGTTGTGCACAGTTCACAGTTGAGTTTAACTGTCATTTTCTTCGGCATCCGAATATGTTTTAGCTTCTTCCTCCCTCCGTTTCTGCAGAGACCCCTGCGATCAGTCTAATTTGCAATGACTCGATCAGTTCTTTCTGGATTTCCTTTTAAGATCTTTTCTTTTAACTTGGATTTTCTGTTCCCTAAAGTTCTGGGGTTTTTACTTACGCATCTAATATGTGACACTTTTTATCTTTGCGAACTCATGTTTTTCAGAAGCTGCAGAAAAAGCCCGTTTTCTCTTCACAGTTATCACCAATGTGTTTTGCTGGGACTTCAGCTGCCTGTATACTGGGCCTTCTTATTCTGTTCTCCATGTAGCTTAACCTCTCATCCTGCAGATGTCTGTCTCACTAACTATATTTGGGGAGTTTCTTTGAATCTATCTTCTCGTTCCCTGGTTCTCACTTCAACAGTGTCTAATCAATCGTATGATTTGCCCACTGGGTTTAGTTTTCAAGTTTCGTTTTATATTTTTTTTTTTTTCGTTTTATATTTTTAAAAATTCAATTTTTGACAGTTTTTTGTTGCTTGCTTATTTTTTATTCTACTTTTTATTTAAGTTTAGATTTCTATTTTGTATTTTATATTGGAATTTCAATAGCTAAACTCTTATTTGCATATTTAAATCTTAATTGTGCTGATTCTCACTCTCAGTGCCCTGAGAGTGGCACTGAGAGTGAGAATCAGTGATTTCTTTTTTATCAAGAGCTTGTATCTTGTTGATCTTGACCTGTGGGAATCCCAATGATACGTATTTGAAATTGTTCCCCTGGAGGACACTTGCAGTTATATCACAGGACCACACAAACGCTTTCAAGTTCATAGTTTAATTCAAAAGTCAGAGGTCCATCCTCCTTACTGGGTAGCAGCCCACAGTTTAGCCTCCTGGTCCCAGCACTGATAGTGATATTTACCTCTAAGATTTCTCTGGACCTTGTGGTGGCAAATAATTTATTAAGAGTTTATTTCATATCATTCTCAAAAGCTTAGCAATGAATCAGGAATACATTTGATGTACATTATCTAGCATGAAGATCCTTTAGGGTATTGTGTTATAGCATAAAGATCCTTTACGGTATCTAGTCCTCCATACCACCACAAGAGAAATCCTCAAAGTGTTGTGGTTTACTGGAAAAAAAAAATCTGAAAAATAAAAAAGAAAACTCTGTCACTGTGCTATCTAATAACCCTAGTTAATAATTTGGACTCTTTCAAACATAGACACACACACAAACACCATATATATATATAATATATATATATAATATGAATATCTTGTGTATATGTATAATATATATATTATATATATGATATAAAAATCTTTTTTGTTCCATTTGCATGAAGAATACCAGATGCACAATCTGAATGTCAAGTCCACTACCTTCTCTACCTCTTCATCCTATTCATGGTGGACAACATAGGCCAGTTACTGCTTTCCAACCTCTGAGATTAGTAGCTTCATGCTGTCACCAAATTTAACTCATTAAAAAATTATAGGCAAGTACAGTACAAGTCAGTTGGAGTAAGTTAGTACATAAATTAATGGTCTTTTGTTCCTTTTTTAAAGTTGTTAAATAATGCTTATTTATTTTTCAGTCTATAATAAAATCAGCAAAAGCAACTTAAGAATCTCAAATTAAAAGAATTATATTATTTTTAACTAATGAAAAAACTTCCTAAAAGGAGCTATGGAGTGCATATTTAGGAAGTACTAAAATAGTAAGTGTCAACACAAATATGGCACAGGCAGAAAAAATTCCAGACATCAGGGTAGATTAACAGATATGTAGTAAAAATTAGACATAGTATGCTGGGAATATTCTCCAGCCTTAATAAATGATACAGCTTCATTAAATATCTAACATATATCAGAATTATCCTAGCAGTAGAGGTGCAAAGGGAGACACATTCCTGCCCTCAAAGATGTATATTTTGTTTACAAAGATTCTAGGTCCAGAAGTCAAGGAAATACAGTATAGTCCCATTCTCACCTGCTTCAGTTGCACCAAGTTTTATCAGAACCTAGCCGCACCTGCTTATTTCATACTGTGTATGGGTGGTATTGTGCTAAAGTAGCAGGATTGATGTGTTGCAGCATAGAAATTGCGGTTGAAAATATTTACTCTCTGGGCTTTTGTAAAAATGTATACTAGGTCCTGTTAGTTATTCAGAAGGCAGTTACACAATGAACTATAGTTCCCAAGAACCCAGATTCTCCTCCTCTCGTCTGCTCAAAACATATTTCACTACCTCCTCTAGCTGCCCCAGTATCTAACTCACTGTGTCACCCTCGCTCCAAGGTACCTCTGCTTTAACGCTTGATTGTATATACTGCCAAGACCTTCTTAAAGGTAATTAACCTCCAGGAATATGCTAAACCATGGTTAATCCACATGTTAAATCATGTATTTTTAACCTCAATGTTTGCATTGCCTCATTATTTGCAGCTCCTCATTATTTGCTTCTATTAACAGAAACTATGTAAAAAAAAAAGGACAGAAATACTGTATTTTCAGTTCCAAAATAGGGTTTAACATTGAGAAAAGGACTTTGAGAGATGGTTATTGAAGCTAGACCTTGACAGACAAGAGGAGTTCTGCTAAGTATGTGAGAAAAAAAAATTACTGTCTTCAAGTAGAATGGCAAATACAGAGGATAAAGATAGGAGGACACATAGAACAACCAAAGGCAAAAACAATACAAAATGAAATGGGCCTAGAGGAAGTAGGGGAGAATTTAAAAGAGCAGTTTAGGACAAGAATGTGGGATACCATGAATTGCAAAATGACTGGATTTCATTTTGTGGGCATTAGGGGTAGGAAGGTGTTGACTTGGAATATATGACGACAAGCAAGTCCATTTACTTTAGCAAATTTAGTTGGTAGTAGTATATAGAATTTGTGATGAAGGTTGTCTTAATGATAGTGATTGAGCATTAGGTATGTGTGCATATTTGTATATATATCTATATCTATCCAAATACCCTGATTTACTCTTTAAACAACTCATTGTTATTGCCGTCCTGTAGACAAGGAAACTGAGGTTCATCCAAAGCATTCATCATATTGCCCAAAGTCATAGTGCAGAGATGGAGACTCCTGGGCTTAATCCTGGCCAGTCCTGGTCTGAACTTCTGTTCTTCACCACAATCCTGTACAGGTTAAAATCAGTTGTTGAAGTTATACTTACTGATTATGATCATTTCTACCTGATAGCAAATCCAAGGGAGCCAGAAACAACATATGTAGAAGAAAAAAAAAAGGGAGAATGAACGAAAGAAAAATGTTTGGCAATGAGAACTTACAAATATGACTGAAATACCCCTAACTTCAATAAAAAAAGAAATGAACTATGAAATTATTGAGGGAGGCAGTATATGAAAATGAAGGCATTGATACTTCATTCAAACCTCTTAATATACAAAGTTAGATATTCACTCCATTTGAGTGAATGATTCTGTCAAAAGAATTAATTTTCTGAGCAATGAGGATATTCATTTAGTATGATTCCACCATCTGCAATTTATGAACCAAATTATACTCTTTCAGAAAAAAGGAAGTTCATACAATGCATTTAAACTACATCAAGACCAAATCAAAAATGTTTCCTTAAAATGGAAGAAATCACCAAGTAAAAGTTAATCGCCTGCACCTTTAGTAGACAGTGACCGTTACGGAATAATATGTAACAAATGCTTTACCTGGATGGTTTTTAAAACTCTAACACTTTATTCATGATATGAAGTCAGGGATCAGTTCTCAACTGAAAAGGAGAATTTTTCCATCAACAGAGCAGTCAATAGTCTTGATGTCCCAGAAAAGATCTTTCGAAATGCACTTTAGTTTTCTAAAAGGCTTACAGGTGTCCTGGAAGGCCAGGACCACCAGAGTCTGGCAGGTAACCTGTGTGGGGAAAACACTTTACAGAGACCTTATGGCAAGTGGAAGAACCATCCCTGTATGGGGGGGGAGAAAAAGACACCTCAGTTGCAGGTCATGATTGTCACGAGGGAATAAGAGCTTATTGTTATTGGTTGCTCCATTTTTTTTTTTAAAAGTTATAACCCCAGATATTTGGGTAACTTTTGCTGCATATTTTTAAAGTGCCAAGTAAAAAGAACTGTTTAAAATGCTGAGTAAATGAAACCCACTGAAATAAATTTGCAGCTGGGGTAGAGCAGCAGGTTGCAGTGTATCTACTTTGCACTGGTGTATGTGCTGTTTACAAAAGAGTGAACCAAAACATGAATAAGCACAAAAACAAAAAACACTGGAAGAAAGCCGTAGAATTTATATGTAACAGAGATGACTACCAAATTCATCTTTCACTTTTTCCTTCTTTACTCATTTATTTATTCTCTCATTTAACATATATTTGCTCACTGTGTTCTTGATATCAAGCTCAGTAGCTGGTGGAAGAAAAGGGCACCTAATCGAATAACTTTAGTTACTTAACATGTGCTGGTTAAGGTTAATACCCGAGTACTATGAAAGCACAGGGAAGGGGTGTTAACTCTCATCAGGGAAGTCAGAGAGTCTCACTGGATCTAGCCGACAACTACTGATTTTGCTTGCTCAGCATCCTTCCCCCGTTTTGTCTGGTTGACCTAATTTTAATTTCAGGTATATTAATATTGCAGTTTCTTTAGCTAGATCATCTGAACACCTGGCAAAGAGAACTAAAGAGACTTACGCTGTTTTGTTGTTGTTCGTTTGTTGCATTTGGCTTAGCCCTGTGATGTTCTCCTACTGCTCACTGCTTTGAATTAATCATGCGGTCGCATCAAATTCTATGAAAGTTCAGAAATGTGCAAGAACTTATGAAACCGTCAGCTGCATGCAGTCTTGGTGGCACTGGCCCTCAAGATATTCCACCATTCAATTGTTTAGATATGGGTGTGTTACCGAAATTAGGCAAATCAAATAATTGACATACAGTAAATATCTACTAATAAGCTACAACTATGTCACCATTAACAGAAAATACATCAGCAATAATAGCATACATTAAACTAAACATAAAATTTAATAAAGCTTAATAGTAATAATAACAAAGGAGAAGGAAAATAAGTAAAATTTGAAAAGGAAAGAAAAAGAAGATGAGAAAGAAGAGAGAAAAGTAATATTAAAATCAATTAAAGAATAAAATAAAGTAAATAAAAATAGGTAAAAAAACAAAAAAAGAAAAAATACAACAAAGAACAAAAGAAAAGAAAGAAAAAAACAGAACTCCCCCAAAGAAAAAACAAAATGATTCAAAAGTTTTTCTCTGTGTTGAGGTATTTGGCTGAGTAGTTTCTTTCCAGGGCTTGTGATCCTGGAGTTACCAGATATGGGGGATGGATAGTGAGTCAGACCTGGAGTCTGCTGTATTACCATACCCACTTCTTGCTATGTGAATACAGAATTCTGCCCTGCCTTTTCTGTTGGGCAGGGTCAGTTGATGGTGTGTTGTCTGCCTTAGGTTGTATTCACTCAAACTGCTTTTAGTGTCTGTACCCTTCTCTGTGCTTTGAGCCACTGTTAGCCCTCAGTAGCTTTGTAGCAGGTTTGTTCATGGGATGGCCCACTTGCTCCAGGGCCCTCTGTCCATACAACCTGGAATATGGCAAATATCCAAGCCCAGGTGTATTTATGATCACACTGGTGTATGTGAATAGCAAAAAGACCACTGAGTTCTGCCCTGGAATTAGTCAGCAAAGGAGGCAAACAATCCCCTGGATTTAATCCCAACACTTTCAGACCCACTCAGAATATCCCACTTCACTAGCCTGGCTTCTCACAACCGAAGTTGTGAGAATACCACTGTGTCCTCCACAGCCTGAGCTCACTGCTGCTTAAAATCCTCAGAGGGTCTGTGACTAGCCTGCCTCTTCTTTGCAACCATCTCTCGTGGCCATCTTTCATCGAATTACTGTGCTGTGGCAAGGTGACCTCAGAAACCCCAACATGTGGTTATTCTGTGACTTCTGATTTCCAAACCATCTCACTCATGAACAATAAAACCCTTCTCAATATGACTGCTGATCGTTATCACTCCCAAATATGGCAGAGGCTGTAGTGAATTTCTTCTCCAACGATAGCCTGCCATGTGGTTGAAGTCACTTTGAGAGTAAAATCCCACAGGGAGTCAGAGTTAGCTTTCCAGATAGATTCAATCTTCTTCTGTGTTATCTTCAATTTTTCTGCTTTCCATGTGATTTCTTGGTTCTTGTCTGCTCTTTTCTTCAGTCCCAGATCGCATCTCTTTCTCTTTGTTATGTTATTGTTTTCAAGGTGGTTCAATTGCAGGTCCCAGAGAAATTGTGATTTTCTGCCAGCTTCTACTCTGCCATCTTCCAGTTATGTTGGAGACTTTTAAGTATTTATGATTTCACCATGTTTTTGTTTGTTTCTACTTTTCTTTTTGCATTAGCATTATTATATAAAATTTACAGACTGTAAAATTCACCCATGTGAAGTATGCAAGTCAGAGTTTTATTAATGTTTGAAGTTATGAAACCATCACCACTAATTTTAAAACTTTTTGTTATCCCAGAACTCCAAATTCATTAGTAGTTACCCCCTAGTGCTCTACTCTGTGACAATCACTAATCTGTGTTCTCTCTCTAGTAATATTTTATTTTGTTGCTTGTGTTTTATGGTGGTGTAGCAAAGAAAGGATTGCATAATCCAAGTTCACAGAAATTTACTCTTCACTTTTCTTCCAGAAGTTTTGTAGTTTTAGATCATATATTTAGATCTATGATCCATTTTGAGTTCATTTTTATCTATGATGTGAGGAAAGGACACAAGTTTATTCTTTTGCATATAGATTTCCAATTATCCGACTATATTTGTTTTTAAAAGATTTATGTGAAAACCAAAACACGTTTAAAGAAATTTGGAAGTAAGATGAATGAAGAGGCTACTGCAATAGTCCAGATGTGGGTAGAGGAGGACTAAACTAAGTTGTCAGCTTGAAGGTAAAGTTTTCATAAGATGCATAGAGGTATAACTGGCATTTGATGGACATTTGTGGGCATTGTCCAGCATTTATTTCCCATTTTAAGAAGGCTTCCAACTTCCTGTTTGAAAAATTATTTCTTTCCTGTAGTATATTCCTTGAGGGATGATAAATCCAAATTTCTCCTTTGTTTAATAAAAGCCAAACATGTGGGATACTTCCTCTCACAAACTGTCTACATAGAAAGGGAAGTTATAGGGCTTACAGAAACTGTCTATCAGAAACTGTCTCCTAGGGCTTTAATTCTTCATTAAAGAAGTATATATAAGGAACTTGTTATTGAACTTGTTTCTGGTCAGAGACAAAGCTCTGATCAGACTATATCTTATGTAGTATACTACACACAGACACACACACACATTTATATACATAATAGAGGAGTAAAGTGTTGAGAAAATAAGAGTTTCACTCTTAAGTATACCAGTCACTCACTCCAACCACTCACTGGGTATATGGATGATGGTTGAGATTTGAGAATCATAAACACGTTATTGGTAACTGAACCCATCAACATGGATGAGGCATATTGGATGAAAAGAGAATAAGGTCAAAGAACACACTGTTTGTGGAGTAGAAAAAGAACTCGATGGAAATGAAGTAAGTGGGTCAGAAAAACAGAAATCATAAATGGAAACATTTTGAGCAGGTTTAAGGTCTGAGGGAAGAAACCAAAAGAGAAGGAGGGTTAAAGATGTGATATTATACAATGATTTAAAGTGTTTCGCGGGGATCAAATAAAATCCCCACACTTGTTTTGTGGGGATCCCATTTGTTTTGTGGAGAGCCAATGTGATCCAGACTACCACAGAGATATTTCCAAGGGGAAATACCTTCCTCACTTCTGGAAGCAGATGAGTTCTGGAAGAGAGGGTCATTCTGCTTCTGGGAGGGAGAAGACTGGGTAAAGTAAATGCAGATGAAGACGACTGTAAATTAGGAAGGGAATTTGCTGAAGGAACTCTGTTTGATTTTGTTCTGTTTTGATTTTCTAACTAATGTCTGCCCTTTATACTGTTGGAGATTAGCAAGAGTATCAGTTGAAGCCAAAGTGAGGCAGGAATTAACATTGTAAATGTCTGTCCCAAACATCATTTTTCCTGTCTACCTCTCTTTTTCTTTCTTTCTTTTTTTTTTAAATTTTATTTTAATGGTACATTTTTGATATACATATTGATAACATTCATCATTGGGAATTTGTACTGGTACATTATATACCTTGTTGCTTCTTTTTTTCCCGTTCCCCTCCCCATTTACAAAAGCTTTGTTTCCGTTTTTTCCTTCCATTTCTTATTTCTCTTGTCCCTCTGTTCCTTTCCCATTGGACACTTTCTTCCCTTTCCCAATATAATACATTTTAGTCTTTATTTACACTTCAGTTTCTCACATACCTCTCTTTTTCTTAATGCTGTTCATTTCAGGCCCTCTTTTCCATTCTCTGCCTGAGAGGTGCTCTGTTACCTGTCTCTATCAGATCCACAGTGTATTAGTACAAGCTAATCCCTTTAAAATACAATTCTGTTATATGCCCACAATACACACAAAAATGCACACAGAGATTTAAGAAAGTTATCTCTAATTCCCTACTGAATTGGATTCTTTAAGATCTACCACCTAGTAGACCCTGAACTATTGACCTTTCTTTGTTGGATATCCCCTCCAACTAAATTAAGTCGTTACTTCCTAAGCTTTCTGTGTATATTCTTACCTCCATACCACTGACCCTTTTGTTTTTTCCGGCCAAAGTGCCTCTCTTCCACTTCTGTCTTCTTACTTGTGTCCAGTTTTTAATATCAGGGCTTATTATGGGGTGGAAGGGAGTCATTTATCTTAGATATTATAAGCACAGACAAAAGTTCTCAAATTTGCCCTCAGTTGTGGTCATAAATGACTGACAAACCACAGAGTGATAGATAATGTTATTTCTTGGTACTGAAAGCATTATTTCCTTATATATGAATGTTTAAAATGTACCTCAGTTTTCTAGAACTCTATTTGTCCTTTTCTTTTTAATATACTAGCTGTCTCAAAAAGAGAGACACAGGTCTTTCTAGAATTCTGAGTAATTGTTGAAGCTTACTACTGCTAACAATTGTAATACTTATAAAAATGTAATAGCTTACTCTTACACAGTGCCTATTATATACTGTCCTGAGTACCTAGTATTTTATTTACTCCTTCAGCAACAAATCCATGAAGTAGATGCTGTTATTATCCCATATTATAAAGAAGGAAACTGAGGTGTACTAAGTACAAGTAGTTGAGGAGGTACAAACCTGAATGTCAACTTTTCTATAAGCTGTTAAAATTTCTGATGAATCATAACCCACCCCCCAACACATGCACACTGTTTTTTTTTTTTGTTTTTTTTTTAAATTCTTTCCATCTCACTATGTAGTCGAAGCTGGTCTTGAACTTGCTATGTAAACTAGGCTGATCTTGAACCCGTCATCCTCCTGCCTCAGCTTCCTGAGTACTGGGATGGTAAGCATGTGCTGGCTCACACAGCTCCTCTCTCTTTTCTTTGAAACCTCGCAGCTTTTATTCATACTTTGTGAGATTCTCTTTATCTTGTTTTATATCATAAATTGGTTGAAACACGATTAATTTCCAAAGTAATTTGATAGCTTCTTAAAACTAAGAATTAGTTTTAAGGCAAAATAGGTTCTTTGTATCCCATGTGCCCAAACTGAGCCTGTGCAGAGTGGGACTTCCATTTGTCCACTGCATTAGATCACGGCATTCCAGTTCTCTGGCCAGAACCAGCTTTTAAACAAATTCAACATTTATGCAAGAAAGAAAAATACAGGTCGATGATAGTGTAATTACCAGTATAGTAAATCAATAAGTCCCGAAAGCATTAGCTCCACACGGAATATGAGTCCAGTAATGATAAGCAATGGAGAAAATTCTTAAGCGATGGAGAAAATGTCTTACAGACATTTTCTCTTGTTCATTTTGCCTGTCCATCTACGTTTAATTAGCATGCGGGTTGGCCTTTGGTTCCTCCTTCTTTAACTGAACGGTTATGCACTTGCTGAGTGATGGAGATAATATTTGAAAATGTCCTTGCCACCCCTGTTGTTGGTTTCAAAGGTGAGAGAAATAAACCAAAATATATGTGAATCAAATAGCCATCTCAGTGAAATCGGTTATACGCTCTTGTACGGAATGTACACCACATTACTCTTTATTCATCCCTCACTTTTGTAATTTTACTCTTTTATGTCTCCTTAGAAATCATATTCTATGTTATTTTTCCCCTCTCATTACCTGGGCTGCTTCTTTCTAACATTTCTTCCCCTCTGCCTCCCTTATTTTCTAAAATAATTTGGAATATTCTGTGAAAATCTAAAGAATCTACTAAAGAAATTTTTTAAAGAGTTATCTCTACAATTGGGAAAAAAAAAGTTATATTTCACCATCATAAAGTAGGGTACTGAGATATATTTTATTCTCTGTGTCTTAATTTGAGCCCTGATGTAGATTATGCAAAAACACAGAACCATCTTAGTTTATGAATCACAGTTATCCTGATTTTGACATGAGTAACTTTTTCCTTCTCTTCTTGTTATCAGACCATGTTTTTCCATCCACAAATTAGTATTCGTGAGTAGGTATGTTCTGGCTTTGTTTGCATGCATGTATATTTGTGTCCATATGTGTGTGTGTGTGTGTGTGTGTGTGTGTGTGTGTGTATGCTTTAAGGTAGCCAAATTTTGTTTATATTATTGTTAAACACATTGTGAATTGTTACCTACAGCTCCATTGCACTTGTGCATCTTGCAGGTTAATAGTGTCTTCCTTGTATAATCTCTGGGCATACTGACCACAAATAAGCAAACTCCCTAATTGATAGGAAGAAAAGATTTCTGCTTCCCATTAGAGCTTGAGTATAATTTGACCAGACTTCTTCATTTGGTCACAATTTTTCATGAAGTACAAATGAGAGATTTGGCCTCAATATTGTGTATCTCATTCCATTCCTTTCTAGAAACTGGAAAGATTTAAAGATTCAGTTAGATGTCCTCAAGCTTCAATGGGTAGGAAAAAGACTTATAAATAATTATCCAGAAACTCTGTGTACCACCACATAATTTTCACAGCAATTTCACATGCATCATCTTCTATCTCATTTCAGAGAAAGCATCTAGCATGCTCTTCCTTCTCATAAAAGTGTGGGGAGAGGAACCTCTTGGGAAGAAACCCAGATTAGAACATAAGGGAATCGGGCCATGTTATTAAAATTATACCTACACTGAAAGGAAGTATAAGACAAGTAAACTTGTCTTAGTTACATTCTCATTACTGAGACAATATATGAGATGCTCACAACTCTAAGAATGAAAGTTTTATTTTGATACGGTTTGTAGATGTTTCGGTCCATAGCCGGCTGGCTCCAAGGCAGGGCAGCGTGGCAGAAGGGAATGGCAGAGGAGAAACAGCTCATGGCATGGCATACAGAAAGCAGAGAGAAAGAGATTAAGGAAGGAGGGAGGGAGCTAGACCCTTCAGGCTATGCCGTCAGTGACCCACCTCCTCTGACTGGGCTTCGTTCACCTCCCAACGTCACATGAAGTTGGACACTTCATATTTAAACCACAACAACAAGCAAGTCACTCCTGTCTAAGGATACTTCTAGAATGTTTTATCCAGCATTTCTACTCACATCTCACTGACCGCATTTTAATATATGGCCCCCAGACTGCCAGGGAAGCATGGAAATGTGGTATTTCAAATGGGTAAAAATTAGCCTACCAAAGAGAAGAGCAGCGTGGATATGGAGCAGGCAGCCAGCAGTCCCTGCTCCACTGAGAGAGGGAAGAAGAAGGTTGAGAAGGGAGGGATGGAGGAATGATAGCTACCAAGTCAAATCCCTTATTCCCTTAAACGTTAATTCCTACCATCCCTGAAGGCTTCCATAAATAAAACATAAACATTCAGTTCATTGAGAATTTGTCAGTTATCTGAGCAGTGACATAGCACAACTGAACACTGATGACTACATTTTGGGAGTGAGCGTACTAGTAGCAGTAGCAGTACTGTTCGTAGTAGGAAAAGAAGTTCTTTTGGTGTGCAATACATATTCCTAAAACCGTGTAAAATCATTTAAAAGATAATCAACTAAGTCTCCTTCGAATAAACGTAATTTTATTCTCCATGCATTTCTGAGTATTTCTAATTCATTGTACTTCAGATATACTGCTGTCACTCATGCTGCAACCACCTGGATTGCAGCAGGCTTCAGAAGGTCCAGGCAGGTAGCGCCGATTGTGGTTCAGAACACTTAAGTTGGTTGAATCTCAAAGTCTAGTTTATAGCAGGCTTTACCATAGGAGAGCAAAATGTGACCCACACTTTCAGTGGTTCATTCTCTAAGGTCTGGTGTCCTGAAGTGCAACACAGAGATTAAATATGCATATGCTTATTCTCATACACACACGTCAAACTTGAAGGCCAGAAAGAGGATTAAATAAGGTTGTGCATAAACTTTATAGGATTTAACGTGTTCATAAAAAGTCTTTAAAATCTTCTCAATAAAGCACCAAAGATTATGTTTTAAGGGCTATATTTCCCTGAATAATTTGTTAGTATACATAAGGTTTACAAAAAATATATAAATTATTGTAATTAGGCAAAATATGCTTCATCTCATAATACCATTGAACAAAAAAGAAGACTATTTGTTCTCTATAGCTGGTAATAATGAATGGTTTTTAAAACACCACAAAATTAAATATTGTCTAAACTAAGAATGGATCCAAAATATCAATAACTTGTTTTTAATTTATGAAGATGGTATAATTAAATAATCCTATCAAATTTTATTATCTGGAAATCTAATTTTCTAAATTACCAGCATCAGAACCAAGAAGCAGAAAACTTTAGTGTTTAGCCTTAAATAGTACGTTATTATTAATCATTTCCCAAATATACGGGCAAATACTTTTAAGGAATTAGCTTCTTATGTGTCAATCTAAGCTCAGAGAAAGTGCCCCCATGTTTTCTCATTCGTCCAGCTTACATGACTGTAGTCTCTCCGTCACCCTCATTATTTCACATATTTAAGGATTTAGTGTTCTAAAAACTGCTTTCAAACCCTTTGGTAATAGGGTAAGAGTCTCTTTCAAAATCAGATGTCTAAAGGTCAGCATCTCTGAGGGAACTCCTGACCTCGCAACCTACTTCATCAGCTGCCCTCTTCTTCCTGACCCTTCTCTGTGGGTTGTCACCTCCTCTTCCTCCAGAGCTCCTTTGTTTTCTGTCATAGACAGCTTCAGTTATTGCAACCAGTATGTAACATCCAGAAAAATAAAGTGTTTGGATAATTAATGAAAATATTTATGTCTCCATTTACTGAGAAACACACATACACTTATTTAAAGCCTACTGTAACATGTTTATTTATCAAAAATAATAAATACATGCACATTTATTAAATAAAAGACAGTCACTAGCCTTAAGGAGCTCACAATTTGACAGCCAGCAGACACTGGAAAGATTTTTTAAAAAGGCTTGCAAGGAACAATAAAACATCTTTTTGTCTCTGTTTCATAAGTGTAACTGCACTGTAAGATTTTTTGAAGCACAGGTAGATGTCTTATGCACCTGTTCTTATCTGCTATTCTGCCAAGAATATTAGAAGTGTATACTTGCTTGTTGGTGAAGGTCATTCCTCATATTTGCTGAGGAGCATCCCCACTTCTAAGCTGCAGGATATGTCCAAGGGGCAAATGGTAACTTTCAGCATTTTCCATTTGCATCTTGCTATGAATTTATTAGGTACCTTTCTCAGAGTGGTAAATGTGCATAACCAACAATGTATGGGGTAGAAAGAAATCGTGAAGACACTTGGAACCTGTCAATGTTATTTATCCTCAAAAAGGGAAGAAAGCACATCAGGTGAATGCAGGAAGTGCTGGAAGATAAACTTTGCCCCAAGAACATCTATTCTACCCAAAAGAAGGCTCCTACCTCCACAAGGGCCCAAGCTTTTGTTTCAGAGTTGAACCCTAATGAACTAATGACATATACAACCACAGGAAGTAAGGTTTTTTTGTTTTTTTTTTTTAAAGACATGAAGTCTTTCACACCAAGTTACCCTCCAAAAAAGGGCTTTAAATACTGGAAATTGAGAAATCAATGATAGTATGATAAATATTTTAGTAATCAAGCGGTGGAGGATAAATGGTTATTTCTAATCAAAACAATATAGTATGGTTATGAAAATATCAAATAATCAACTGATTTTTTTCTTACTTATAATTATCTCTCAAACTAATAGTAAAAAGACGTCAGTATCCTTATTTTTTAGGCCATGGGATTATTTAGGAGTGATGGTATAACACTGATTAATTGTTTTGTTTTAAAAACAATTAGTTTAAAATATTGTTTGAAGTTATTCATTTTACCCAGTTGACATTTTAATGTATAAATGTAATTACAGACTCTTTAAGAATGTTTAATTTTTGCCTCCATATATATATGTTAGTAATTGTGTGTTTGAAAGAGAATCATAAAATGTAAAACTTTATGTTTAATCATCAGTGTCAAAAATTATTAGGTAATAACCACCAGAGAAGAGAATGTGGTAAAAAAAAAATACGAAGACCCATATTTAAGGCATAATTTTTCTAATAGTTTCTCTGATTTTAAGATGTCATGGCGTCATATGAAGGTTAGCAGGTCAGATACCAAATGGACTTCTTAAAAAATGTTAAGTGATCAATTTACACTCATAAAAGGGTTAAGATTACTGGAAGCTAACGTCCTCTTTGACCATCATCTAGGTGCATCGCTGGTTAGAAATACAATAAAATCTGCTGCTCCCGAGTGTTCCAGCGGGCTGAGCAGAAGGAGATCAAAGTAGATGTCCAAAGGCTGATGGCCCAAGAAGTGGGGGCAGAACCTAATTCCATTTGAAATTATAAAACTAGAATTTTGACACTGGAAAACATTGTTTGAAGATCTGCCTCATTTCTCGTGGTCTGGCCCTTGCTGCTTCCTCTGTAACCCAAACACAGTTTTCTTTCTCTCACCTAAAGACCATGGACAATGTTGGGCCGCCACTGCTGTGAGGTTGATTTGAGGAAAAGGAACAGTCTTTTAACAAAGTTGAATTGTTTTTTAAATATTTTTTTTTCTGTTGGAAGCTTTGGCTAAGAGTATGTTCAAAATCCATTATGATTGTAAATATAATGTATTTTATTCAGTCTGTGTCTACATACTGACAGTCAAAACTTTTGGGTATGAATAAATGAGAAAAAGAGAATTGTTTTAGTTTCCTAGTTCCCTAACAAAATATGACCCCTAAATTTCGTGTTTTTAGTTAAAATTGTCAAGAGAAGTGTTCCTTGTAAAAGCTTCCTAGAGTGAATGTTTTTATTCTTTAAAGATTATTTTTGATCAAACTAAAAACTTCTGCACAACAAAGGATACAATCAATAGAGTGAAGAGACAACTTACAGAATGAAAGAAAATATTTGCAAACCACACATCTGGTAAGAGGTTCATATCTAGTATATACAAGGAACACAAATCCACAGCAAGAAAACAAATGACAAGATCTAAAAATGGACAAAGTACTTGAATAGATTGCTGCAGAGAAGACATACAAATGGTAGACAGATATATGAAAATGTGCTCAGCACCACTGACCATGGAGGAAACACAAATTAAAACTACAAGGAGAAATAACTTCACACCTGCTAGAATGGCTGTTAGCAAAAACATGAAAGATAAGTGCTGGAAAGGATGTGGAGAGAAGGGAAGCCATTGTACACTATTGAAGGGAACACGAATTAGTACAGATACTATGAAAAACAGTAGGGAGGAGCCTCAAAATTTAGAACCACTACATGATCCAGCTATCTCAATCCTGGCTGTATATAAATGGGGTCTGAAATCAGTATATTGAGGAAACATATACACTCACATACTTGCGCAGCATTATTCAAAATAGCTGACGAATGAAGCCAACATAAATGTTCATCAACAGATGAATACATAAATAAAATGAGTTACATGTACATAATAGAATACCACTCAGTTTTAAAAGAAAAATGAAATCCTGTTATTTGTAACAACATAGGCAAACCTGCAGGATATTATGTTAAGTGATCTAAGCCAGGCATAGAAAGACAAATACCACATGATCTCATTTATATGGGGTGTTTAAAAACATTGAACTTGGATCCTAAGCATGGTGGCACACATGTATAATCCCAGCACTCTGGGAGGATGAGGCAGGAGGATCACAAAAGTTTGAGCTCAGCTTGGACAATACAGGGACTTGGTCAGATGCTGTTTCAAAATAAAAAATAAAAAAAGACTGGGGATGTAGCTCATTGTTAAAGCTCTGTGTTCAATTCCCAGTACCAAGTAAAAAGCGAACAAAAAATGTTTGAACTCATGAGCAACAAAGAGTAATGTAGTTACCAGATTCTTAACGGTGGGAGGATTGTGGAGACTTTTGTCAAAGGACTTTTGACAAAGGACACATTAGTTAAATAGGAGGAATAAGTTCAAGAGATCTATTTTATGTCATGTTGACTACAGTTAACAATGATATGTTGCACTTTTTGAAAAGTATTCTTATTTTTTAATTATTTTCACCACAAAAAGTACTAAGTATGTATGGTGACCCATGTGATAAGTAGCTGGATTTAGCCATTCCACATTACATACATGTATCAGCATTTTGTTGTAGACTGTGAACATACATAATTTTATTTGTCAAATAAAATTATTTTTAAAACATGTAAGCATTTTTTGCTTCTTTTTATGTAGTGAGATAGATCTTGTAAAAAATTCAGGTAAGCAGCATAGAGGAATCAGCAAATAGAGAATAACTTGTACATCGTGGCTTCCTTCGATGGTTCTGACAGTATCTCACATCATTTTTGGTCATGTTATGATAAAGGCTACATCTGGATAGTGTCAAAATATCCAGATGCAAACGGAAAAAGGCAATCAGCCACGCTGCTTTGTTTAGTAGCTCCCAGACTCCTTGGGTTCGGAGGCATCCGGGCATTGTCTGCGCTGCTCTCACAGCATCTGGATGTTTGGCATTGTGTCGCCACAATGAAAGACGAAGTGTGATGTTTTACAGCTGTTAGGGTAACACTTTTTTTCTTCTTATGCTTCACAGAAATTATCTTCTTTTCCAAGATTTTTTAAATACCAATTTAGACAATTACTGCGGCAAGCCCAGAAAGTCTGAGTCCTATTTGGAGGAGAGCACACTTTAGGAGTAAGTATACCAGTGGGCCCTGGGCAGTGGGTAATGGAAACTATAGTTTATTCCTAAGGCTCAGACATGTTCTAATCAATT
The DNA here is from genome assembly GCA_004026905.1 of Hystrix cristata. Lineage (NCBI taxonomy): Eukaryota > Metazoa > Chordata > Mammalia > Rodentia > Hystricidae > Hystrix > Hystrix cristata. The sequence goes on from PVJO010002300.1 coordinate 72,629, forward strand.
AGGTGTGATGGATCTGATACAGAAATTTTAAAAGTTAAGTATATGTTTGTGGAAAACTCTATCCATGAAATTGACAGGGACTTGTTTATGTTGGAGGCGGGACACAGTGGAAGTAATCATGGTTTATTTCTTGGTGCTGCAACAATGAGTGATGCTTGTTGAACTGAGTAACTGAACTTTTCAGTTGTGTGCTGAATAGTGAGGTTTTGGTTACAGTGGACCCAACTCATGACAATGTCCCCATGAAATTATAACAGAGTTGAAAAATCCCTGCCGCCTAGAGACACTGCGGCCACCACAGTGTCCTCACAGTGTAACGTATTGCATGTGTGTATGTAGTGATGACAGTGCAGACAAACTACTGTGCTGGCAGTTATATAAAAGTATCCTACCTACAAAAATGTATGGAAGATAATACTGATAATGTTAATAAATGATTATGTTGCTGGTTTATGTATTTACTATATTGTAATTCTTATTATTTTAGAGGGTAAAACTTTATAAAAGATTAGGGTATACACCTACTTACAAAAGGTTTACTGTGAAACAATGTGACATGTTACACCTGCTGTAACCTCCTATGTCTCATGTTTACTGACTTTATATGGAGCCACCTCCCAACCTTTTTTTTATTTTGAGGCAGAGTCTCACTGAGCCATTAAGTTGCCCAAACTAGGTTTGAACTTGCAGTACTCCTGCTTCAAGTCTCCCAGAGTGCTGAGATTATGGGCAGCATCATTACTCCAGGCTGCGTGCCTCTCTCGATGTATCAATAGGCCACTTTCTGAGACTGACTCTTCCTGTCTAGGTACGTGTGACTGCATGCTGTGATGTTGGAACAATGATAAAATCACCTGAAGATGCATTTCATAGAACAGGTCCCTCTCATTAAGCAAAATGTGTTTAGATTTTTGATCTATTTTGATTTTAATTTAGTATATGATGCGAGATGTGGTTACCAAGGGCGGGGATGTGGGGAAAATGTAGAGACATTTGCCAAAATCTACAAACTTTCAATTATAAGATGAATAAGCTCTGGAAGCCTAATGTGTGTGTGTGTGTGTGTGTGTGTGTGTGTGTATTGGTGACTACAGTTAATAACCACAGATTGGTTGCTTGAACTTTCCTGAAAGTAGATCTGTAGATCTCAAATGTTCTTCACATGCACATGCACATGGTAACTAAGTGAGGTAATGGATATACTGTATTAGTTAGCTTGATTATATTAATCATTTTACTGAGTATATGTAAATCAGAAATTATGTTATATAGCGTAAATATATGTAAATTTTATTTGTAAATTTTACTCCAGTAAAATTGGGAGGGCTGGGAACATATATAGGAAGGGAAAATCTATATATTTTCCAAAGGACAAGCTATCTTTTATATAAACAGCTCTTTGTGACAGTAGAAATTTATTTTTATATACTCAACATTATTTTCTCCATTGAAAAGCTAAACATACCATTTTCAGTCTCTTTCAATATTTGCCTTTATAATATTCCTTAAATGGCTACACTGGAAGTCATAGGAACCCTTCATGAATTTACATCAACTAGAAAAGAACATTTTGTTGAATTTTTAAAATACCATATTATCTATTACTTTGTGAATAAGGTATTAGAGTAGAAGTTGTCTGACTTGAATCACATAATTTCATACCAAACAAGATAAATTTTTGTGTGTGATGCTTCATAGTAAAACTCTCATGGTTTCAATTTCCTGCAACTCAAAACATCTCTTAGCTTTTAATATATTTCAAACTGTCTGTCAACTTGAGAAGAACGAGAGAACTCTGGGCAGGGAAGGCGAAAGGGTCTGTGTCCACTGTGCAGCTGCAGGAAGCAAGGCAGACAGAAGTCAATCGCCCAAGTCAGGGACGCAGAGGGAATTCCAAGTGGAAGCTCTCAAGAAACTGTGCCTTGCTCTTCCATGAAAGGACCAATTTAGAAGTGGCTACAGAAATACATGAATTTTCAGAGAAAAGTTGTTCTCATTTGAAACTTTTAAAATAAAAATAATAAAAAGTAAACTAAACATAATCTTTAATATGAGGTCATTAACATTTTCAAAGATGCAACAGTCTAGATCATCTTGGTGGAATATATGTATACAGTCATGTGTTGCTTTTTTTTAAATTAAAATTTATCCAAAATTACACAAACTTACAGACCATTACACAAGCTTACAGACCATAATACATTGTGCCATTTGCATATAATAACAAGCAGTGTAAACAACCACATAGATGTGATATTAAGTCACAACTACATAAAGTTGACTGTAGTACCTAGTGTACGTGTTACTGTTTTAAATTTGGGTTATTAAGTTCTTGTTTTTAGGATATCTTTATTCCTCTGAATATTCTCATTCCCCTGCCCCTTTGTCGTCTTCTTGTTCCCTTGGACACTTTGCCTGTTGGGTGAGATCTATCCCCTTGTCTTTTTGTATCTATTATTTACCATTTTCGTTGTTCATATTTTGCCTCACTCAAATGAGGGATACTATACAGTATTCCAGCTTGCCAGTCTGGTTTATTTCACTCAACCTTATATTTTCCAGGTCCATCCATTTTCCTATAAATGACTCTAATTTGTCATTCTTTCTAGCTGAGTAGTATTCCATTATATATAGATACCTCATTCTGTTTAACCAGTTATCTCTTAATGGGAATACAGGCCAGTTCCAGAATTTAGCTATTACAAATTGTGCTGCTATAAACATGGGTATGCAAGTGTTGCTGTAGTATGGTGTCTTTAGCTCTTTGGGGAAGATGCTCACTAGGGGAATGGCTGGGCCATATGGAATTTCTACTTTCAGGCTTTTGAGAAATCTCCATACTAATTTCCATAATGGTTGTACTAGTTTGCATTCCCACCAACAGTGTAGGAGGGTTTCCCTTTCACCACAGCCCCGCCAACATTTGTTTATTGTTTGACTTCCTAATGATTGCCATTCTTTCTGGGTTAAGGCAGAATCTTAGAGTTGTTTTAATTTGCATTTCTCTAATGGCCAAAGATATTGAAGATTTTTTAATAAATTTGTTGGCCATTTGTATTTCTTCCACTGTAAAGTGTCTGTTCATTTCTCTAGCCCATTTCTTGAGAGGGTCATTAATTTTAGGTAGTTTATTTTTTTGAGTTCTTTGTATATTCTAGATATTAGTCCTCTGTCATTGAGCACACAGAAACTTCTATTTTTATTTTTTTACATTCCTACCAACTGTATGTAAGTGTGCAAGGGTTCCCTTTTCTTCACTTACTCTCCAACATTTATCTTTTTTTTTTTTTTTTCATTGTCAGGGATTGAACCCGGGGTCTTGGCTACATCCCTGCATCCCCAGCCCTTTTAATTTTTTGAGACAGAATCTTGTGAAGTTACCTTGGCTGGGCTGAAATTTGTGACCCTCCTACCTCATTCTCTTTAGTGCTGGGATTACAAGTATTTCCCACCACACCTAGCTTTAATTTTGTTTTGTTTTGGTAACAGCAATCCTAACAGGTCTGAAGCTGATAACTCCTTGTGATTTTGATTTTGTTTTCTCTTGACCTGTGATGTTCAGCATCATGTCATACCGCTGTTCACCTTACATGTGTCTTCCTTGGAAAAATGTCTTCCAGTCATTTGCTGGTTTTTAAATTGGTTTTTTTGTTGCCATTACTGAATTGTTTGAGTTCCTTATATGTGCTCAACATTAACTGCTACATTAGACAGAGTTTAGAAGAAAAGAACCAATAGGATATATTTAGATATATAGAGGAGATTTATTATGGGAATCGGCTCATATGATTACAGAGGGCCAGGAACTCTGAAGGACCCAAAGCTGAAATTCTGAAAGCCAATGGTATGATTCAGTCTGAGGCCAAAGACCTGAGAGCCAGGCATGGGGGTGAGGCAGAGCAAATGGCACTGTGTAAATACTGGAATCTAAAGACCCAAGAACTTCGAGTTCTGATGTCTGAGAAAAAGGTATATGTCCCTGCCCAAGAATCAGGAATTTGCCCTTCCTCTGCCTTTCTGTTCTGTCTTTCTGCCACTGACTGGATAGTGTCCACCCACATTTGTGAAGACAGATATTCTTTCTTCAGTCTATTGATTCAAATGTTGCTCTCCTACAGGAACATTGTCATGGACATATCAAAAATAATATTTTACCACCTATTTTAGCATCTCTTAGCCCAGTCTAAACAGACATGGAAAATTAACTATTAGCAATCCATTCCTTTCCAACTTGGCATCCGTATACATCTCCTTAAACTGTGATTGATCTCTAGGCGAAAACAATAATAAGGTCACAAATCTGCTTAACATGGTACAGTTCTGTGTACAGCTGACAACGTATTAATCCCTCTCCTAGGAGATAAAGTCCTAGAGTGATGTTGACCCTTCTCATGGGATCCCATAACCAATGTATGATGATGTAGAATTCACAGTACTTAAATACTGATGTGAAGTCACTATATCTTGTTACATGATAAAGGAAAAAGAGGCAAAAAATAAAGTTTTTAAATATATATCCTTATACACACAAACACATGCATAACAACACACGAAGAAACTGCTCTTCACAATTGTAGCCCTAATTTCTATAACTTGTCAGGTGGTCATAGCCAGTATTCACAGCTGTCTTATTCTACTACCTATTTTGTATTCTCTTTGCTATCAGCAAGAACATCAGTCGGTCATGGTTATATGCCCAGGGGAGTGATCCAAACCTCATTCCTGAAGAATGAGGAGTATTTATGGTCCTACCCAGATTTGGTTGTTTTGGTTTTCCACTGACCTTAATCACTAGCCGTGTAACTTTGAAACATCCTGCAGGATACCCTGTAATCCAGCCAGATTCACCCATTCCTCCATTATGAGGTAATAGTTAAGGTACACTTTGGTATTCTGGGTCAGGCCTCCCAGCAGGCACCCCCAATCTCTTTCTTGGCCTGTTGACTCAGTGGCATGAGTAATTTCAAGTGTCTTGGTGGCAGTCTTAACATCCAGTTCAGTGGAATCATTGAACTGCTTTCCAGTGCTGCCCACAGATTCTGCAGAGTCATCTGTAAATGGCCCAAAACTTCCCTGTCAGGTGATCTTCAGGCTCTCCACCAAGAGGCTGGAATAGAGGCTGGGAGAGAGAAGGCATTGGAGCAGTTTGGGGAACAACGGAATTCGGACTGCTTCTTCATGTAATGTGCTTGTAGTAAAAGCATTTCTGCCTCCAGGGAGCTCAAACATTTAGGCTAAGTCTGAAGGAACAAGAGCAGAAAAAATCTACTGTTGTTGACTAGAGGCAATTGTGACTGGTACCATCCCCATTTCTACCCCTTGATCCCTGGAGAAACAGTACCAAATATTGGACACTGATTCAAAGCCCATACAGCCTTCTGGAGAACCTTGGCCCATCCTTACAATGTATTCCACCAAACTGGTTTTATAACGTCTTCAAAAGGTAATTCCACACCAGCTCAATCGGGATGGCAGAGTGCGTGGTTAGAGCAGTGAATTCAGTGAATATAGCCAATTGTTACATTTCTTTAGCTGTCAAGCAAGTTCTTGGCAAACTCAATGCTCTGTGGAATACTATGATGGTGGATAAGGCATTCTGTGTGTTCAAAGATCATACTTGTGACAGAAGTGCTGCATTCAGGGAAGGCAAATCCATATCCAGAGTGTTTATTCCAGTTAAGGTCAAAATGCTCCCCTTTCCTGATGGAAGTGGTCGAAATAACAAAGTGGCTCCCAGGTAGCTGGCTGATCACCAGAGGGAACATGACCTGTCAGGAGCTCAACCTTGATCTTTGCTGCTGCCAGATGGGCACTCAGTGGTGGCCACAGCCAAGTCAGCCTTGATGAGTGGAAATCTGTGTTGCTGAATTTATGGATAACCTCCATCCTTGTCACTATGCCACTTTGTTCATGAGCCCACTGGGCAAAGGCAGCTTTGGGTGTGGACAGAAGCTGACTGGTATCCACCAAGAAAGTCATGCTATCCACTGGCTTATTAAAATCTTCCTTTATTCATGTCACCCTTTGGTAAGCATTCATAAGAGACACAAATATCTTCAATATTTTTTGTCCATTCAGAGAAATCTATGTACATACATCTCTCTCAAATTTTCTTGCCCCCAATTTTCCAGTTATATTCCTTCCAGTTCTCTGACATCCAGCCAAGCCATTGGCTAGAGCCCATGAGTGGTTGTATAATTGCACATCTGGCCATTTCTCCTTCCAAGCAAAGTGTGCAGCAGATGTACTTCCTAAAGATCTGCACACTAGAAAGATTTTCCTTCACCCCAATCCTCAAGGATGTTCAAAAGAAGGAATGTAGTGTTCTAGCTGACCACTTTCCAGTGCTGCCCACAGATTCTGCAGAGTCATGTGTAAACCAGGCCCAAACCTTCTCTGTCAGGTGATCTTCAGGCTCTCCACCAGGAGGCTGGAATAGAGGCTGGGAGAGAGAAGGCAGTGGAGCAGTTGGGAAACACCGGAATTCGGACTGCTTCTTCATGTAATATGCTTGTGTCTTCTGGGCCTGCTCAGGTCAAATCACATATATTCTGCTTCCATTCAATGATAGTGCATTCAATTCACAATGGGCAGGAGTATTATACCAATCACACCCGTGATCAGCTGTATAACTCACAGCTATTTTCTTTCAATCTGTAGGCTACCTTTTCATTTTGTTGTTTTCTTTGCCATGTAGAAGTACTTTATTTTCAAGTAATCTCTTTTGTGTATTTTTGCTCTTGTCGCCTGTGCTGTTTGTGTTAGACAGCGCACAGTCTCTTTAGAAAAAGGATAGGAATTCCATTTATGTAACGGATGCGAGTTGAGTAATCAACTGTAAGGCCTGTATTATATTTACATCCTGGGTAGAAAATAAAATTTATAAAATATTCTCCCTACCATTGATAATTTATAAATTTAGGAAGGCATCCAGGATGACTATCATTTAGGGTACAAGTCTTAGCTTGAATTAACAAGTCACTTAGCCTCTCTGAGTCTTAGCTTCCTTGCATTTAAGATATGGATGATTGTACCTTCCTGTGGCATTGTATTACTTAAAATTCTCAAGTACTAGTGATGAAGATGGAATGTATTTTTCTTACATTTCAGGAAGTTACTTTGTTCCAGTATTCCTTCAGTGTTCCACAGTTTAATCAAAATTTTGGATCTTCTGTGATTTGATTGCTCTTTTATTCATAGTTCCTTTCTAGACGTAAACTAGCATACTTCTTGTTTGGTTTTATTTCATAGGAAAAAGCCAAAACTGGAGCCTTTCCCTAGGGCAGTAATGAGGAGAACAGAATTACAAAGCTAGAACTGGATCATTCATGGTTTAGCCTGTGATCAAAGGATCACCTCCCACTAACTACCCACCCCCAAATCAGAATTATGTTCAGATAGAGGAAACCAGCATAACAAATGATACCAGCCATGATCATAAATTGAGTATGGGCTACTACTAAGACTAAATAAGATAATGTGAAATATTTTCTAATTCTAATATGTTACAGAAGTATTGCTACTATTGACTGTGATGATATTATTATTGTCATGTAACACGGAAATCTGCGTTCATAACTAAAATTACATGCTCACCAGTTCAGTACCTCTCTCTCTCTTTCTCTCTCTCTCTCTCTCAGCATCATTATTCAACAATTAAAGTCACTGTGCTCATGTAAGAAGTGTTTCCTCCACATTCCCAAGGCAGCCTAAAGAATTATTGCCATAATTTCTATACCAAATTTATTTCATAGATAGTTACATTGTTGTTTTACTAATTTGATTATAGACTCTTTCTGAGATTCTTACCGAAGACATGGGACAAAGGAATTAAATATATAAAATGCCATCAAAACTAAATGAAAAAAGAAAAATTTTATCAAGATCTGGTTTCTCTACCTACGCAATACCAAAATAGTTTCCATTAGCACTCGGTATTGAATTTACATGGACTTTGTAGCAACATTTCAATGACTGTTTTCTATTTATCTCCTCCTCCCCAGTACTAGTACACAAACGTATTTCACACCTGCTTCTAAGACATTGTGTTGTACAGAGACACAGATACATCTGTAAGTATTTATACAAGAAAAAGAGAAAAAGATTACCTATAAGTTTGGTAGAAGTGAAATATTGACATACCAGTGAAGCAAAAGCTTAAACCACTTTAAATGACAGAAAGCATTGAACAAGAAACATTTAAGGCATAGGAAAAATATATTAATGAAAACAAAAAAAGTCCTGATTTAATAACTCCAAGGAGTTTTTATTCCAATAAGATTATTTTGGTAAGAGGTTTTACAGGGTGTTTGTATCAGAAAAAATAATCAATATTCTCAGTATGTTATAGTATTAGCTAGACAACTCTAGTTGTTATAGCAAATAAACTAGTAAATGAGTATGAATGTGATAGAAGTCTATTTCATGCTCATGTGAAGTCCAGAGTATCTCAGACTGACAGGACATTTTTTCCCAAGCAATGACTCACCACCACGTTGTGCTTCTGTAATCTTTAAGATGAGGCTTCCACGGCTGGCATCGCAGCCTTATTGTATTAATGGGTACAGGTTTGAAAGAGGGAAGAAACCAATGAAGTGGAAGAAAGAGGATTAAGAAGTCTTCATTGTAGGTAACTCTGTGTCTTAGTTACTTTCCTCCTTGCTGAGACACAATATCCAACACCTGCAAATTAAAGGAAAAGAGGTTTATTGTGGCCCATGGTTCCAGTCTGTATTTGGCTGGATCCAAGGTGGGACTGCATGGCAGAGAGGCATGGCCAGAGGAGAAGTTTCTCAGGTTTGCTCTTGTTGTGGGAGTGGGAAAGATGAGAGCCTGAAGGGAGGAACCAGGAAGGAGATAAGTTTTTCTAACCCACACCCCAGACAAGCACCTCTTCCCACTAGACCTCGCCTCCTAACAGCAAGTCTGCTATAAACTCCCACAATCGGGTCACTTTCCAAAAGCTCCACTACGAGTGCATGAGGTTCTTGGGGGACATCTAGATATAAACTATCGCACTCTCAAAGGTATGTGAGTACCAAACCTGGGTCTGAGTTAGTACCACCCTAAACTGGGAGAAAAAGTGGTTATCAGAATAAATCTTTTTAAAGTTGTTTAAAGTTCATAAAACTTTTTTTTTAGGGACCGTAGTTCTTTTAGCTTTTGCTACAATTTGTGGTCTCCATTTCTTTCAATGCAGCCTCAAACCAGGCCGTAAATTGTCCTGTGTTTTTTTTGGTTGCATTGAGATGATGGCAATACTGAATCTTAGAGTTGGAAGAACTCTTAAAGATAGGCAGTTCAATATCTCTCCAAAAGGAAAGAATTTATTATTTTCCATCACAAAAGGTAACCCCCATCATGACTTGAATAAGTTTGTAGTAAAATACTCATTACACAATAAAGCAGACCATTTCCTTTCCAAACAAATGACAATGCTTTCTTATGTTGAATCAAAGTCTGTCACCCTTACCTCCACCAATATGCTGTAAATACCACCCTTTATAAAAAGCACATTGATTTAATCATTCTCCATATACATACTTCTTGGATATTTGAAGATATTTATTACCATTTAGCAAATTTTTTCTTTGATCTATCGATTAAGTTGTATTTGGACCTTCCTCCTCACTCTTCATCCAATAGTCGCCCTTGAATTAGGTTCATTTCCAAACACAGTATTCATGATTTTTTTTAATAGAGTTTTCTATTGTTCCAAATTCTATTGCCTCATTTATTTGCAAAAATAGGAAATAGATGGAACATTCAAAATAGGGTAATTTAGTGAAAGTTTGCCTACAAAGGAATTCTCAAAGGTGTGTGAGTACCAAACCTGGATCTGAGTTAGTACCACCATGAGCTTGGAGAAAAAGTGGTTATCAGAATATAGCAGGTGAGAATTCTGTACACTCTGGCACTTTGAAAGAAGCACTTACCTTCTGAGAAAGTATGTTGTCAGCTCAAGATGACACACAGGGAGAGAACCAGGAAACAAACACATGACTTCATTCTTCTTGCTTTGACTGAGGAGAACCAGATGCCAAGGGATCCAACTGGAGTCGTGTGGAGAGCAATGTGGAGAAAGACATGACAGCTGTGTGACACAGGCCATAATATTGTGGGAGATACCCCTCCCCCACATGGGTATCTTCTGCACCACTCTGAGACGGTCAGGAACTTCCCATTAGCTGTGTTGTTCAACGTGATTTAATTTGTTTGCCTTGTGCTAAGCAACGGACACTATCCTTTTCCCACTTATTAGAGGTCTAATCATTTAGAAAGACTCGTCAAAAGTAGTGGCAACACAAAAGCCCTAAGTGTATTGTTAGGATGCTTCTTACATCTCATATGCTTAAACGTCCTGGATGCCCTATCAGGACATTTAGCTTTCTGGCAAAAAATGGCATAACTGAGTCTGGGCATGGTGGGATTCTGTGGTCATTGATGCTGCCTATCATGGCAAACAATACTAAAAAGTATTTTTAAATCCTAATAAAAGCAAGTTGCTTTGTTCTTTACATAAATGAAAGGAAGGGAAATGGTTGGTGTCCAAGGGAGAAACAGAAATAAGCTGGGGAATTGACAATAAAATTGGCTACATGCCATTACTCTTTTATCTTTGCTTTAGTAAGCTTTTTGCCAAATTGGACCACAATAGGCCTCTTTGCATACCTGATGCTATCCTGGATAACAGCCCAAACCTTAAGAAATCTGGTCTGTATACATGAAAAACTGGAAATATTTGCATTTATTTAGAAAAATATCTCTTAACTAGAGGAGGTTTTTACACAACTGAGACCGTTATTTATGAGTTCACTCATTTATAGGAAAATGTACTCATTCTTTGCCCATTCACTTGCCTTAAAAAAGAGTATAAATAAAACAAAATGAAATAATCCAATGAACCTTATGTACCCATTATAGAACTTTAAAAGGAAAAAGAAAACATTCCATCAAAAAGCTGAGCGTGCTTGGCACGTGTCATCCAATTTACTTTTACAGACTTTCTGAGATACGGCTGGAATAGTTGTCACCGTTCCTGAGGTGCCTTGGTGCCATTGTGCCTGTTAAATTGCAAACCATTCTAGTCGAAGTAAATGCTTCAATTCTAGGTACAGACTGGTCACATCCGATGTTCAATAGTCATGATGTTCCTTCAAATCAAGTATATCGTGTTTTTATGCTTCTCTCATGAGATTCATTTCAAACTTATAGAAATCATTTATTTTAACGAAGTGAAAGGACCTCAGAACTGATAGATTTTAATGCTGAAAAAGAAATTTGGCAGCTATCTCCATGATTGGCTGGGGAGTAGTATTCTAAGTTACCCTTCATAAGCCCTTGCTCTGCTTCTGTTCAGATTCAAGTCACAATAAGAAACGGGAAAATTGTCAGGAAGCATAAAAAGAAAGTCAAATAGGTTGGTATCCAAAAAAATGAACTCCACTAGAAAGTACAGCAAGTATGGGATAGCAGTGTCCAAATTTTATTCAAATAGGACAATAAGTAATTTTTATGTTAAGCATTTCTGCAAAGGAGAGGGAGACTGGTGTGCGTGTGTCAATGTAAAATCATGGTTGATAGATACCTACAAATGGGAGCATAAACTGCAGTTAGCGCCTGTCAGCTGACGAGCCAACAATGCCTCCAAGGACCTTAAAGGTTAACAATAAAATCTCAAATTGAATCCTCGTTTTCAATGTGAGCCAATCTGTTATAAAACAATGAATTGGCATGAGCATACCAAGGCCAATAAGTACAGTTAAGCAGGAGCCTGCCAGCGTACCCATACTTTATCACCCATGCAGAGAGTAACTCTCCATGACATTAAAGATGCTATATTTGATGGAATGTCACAGTTAGTTGACACTGGCCTTATCCCGCATCGTAGATTCTCTGTCACATCCTGCCAGTTTAGAGCAGGACCTAATGATTACAGTGTTTTGCCTTACAAGCCATGGTGGGAACCAAAGCTGAGTTTAGCTGTGTAAATTGCTGCGCTGTGTCAGAGTTGCCAGTTGGAAGTGATTGATAGAGAGAAAACCAGCCATATGGAAGGAGAAAAGTGAAGTGTTATGCCCCGGTCTTGAGTAGAAAAGCTTATAATCTAATCAAGCCAAAGGGAAGTGATTGGTGAGAATTTAAAAGAATTTTGAAGCTGCAGATCATTCTTTCTCTGGGTGGCTTGAATGTCAAAGAAAACTTCTCTCTCCAGTGGTCAAAGGGAAGGTAATGCTCACCCATATGCTGAAGTTTGGACAAATTATTTGTAAAGTATATAATTATGTAAATACTTATTGTCTATTATGGGCGGGGCATTGGGAACCTAGAGATGAATCTAGAGGAGAATAAGGTCAAACAAATATATACAATTCATGGGATTTTTTTCATAAGACAACTTCACCTTTGTCTTACTCCTCTCTTAGATTTAACTAAGTGGCAGACACTTCCCTTCATGAATGCTTAGGTGGTAGACAGTTTTAAGCTTTTTCTAATAAATGTTAGGCCATGTAAACAGTCACAATGTCATAATTTGCCTCTCTATTTCCAGGTAACAGTCACATCATAAATTTAAAGTTGAAGTTACCACTTCCTCAGATTGTTCCTGCTGCAGAAGGTAAGGCTGCAGGTAGGGAAGGAGTTGGGGTCCACCTCTTTCTTTGCGTGTGTTAGACTCCTACACCTCCTCACCCAACTTGCTAACCTCCAATACTGACTACCAGAATTGGGATAGGGCATGGAAGGAGAAGAAAGGGGTGCTGGAGTTCTGTCATGATGAGGACCCATTGTGAGGACTAAGCATGGATGCTCTCTGAATGGGGCAGAGTTAAATGCTGACATTCTCTGATGAGTATTTTTGTGAGTCCCCCCCACAAGGTGCAATTGGTGGGCATCTTTCTTCTGAAGCTCACTGGACATGAGTGAATGGACCTCAGTTGTGGTTGGTCACTTTTAACACTTCTCCTACTGGGGCCTCACTGCAGTGCCCCCAAGCATAGAGCCCAAATCAGCTGTACAGGAAACATTCAGATTTTCTTGGCTCTGATGACGTCTAGGAGGAGAGGTACTTCTAAAACCACAGGTCTCTGTTCCAATAGCACAAGCTTCTTTGCCTGAGTTCAATATTTGCATTTCTCAGGTGTGTTTCTGATATCAGGTTCATGCAGTGAACTGTGCAGTGCAAAGATAAGTACAGAAACAGGACATCAGAAGGGCTGAAGTGACCGCTTATTATTCTAATCCACTGATTCCCATCCGAGGCTAATTTTGACTCTAGGCAATGCCTGGACACATTTTTGGTTGGATCTAATGGAAAGATCCTGCTGGTATCGAGTGGGTAGAGGCCAAGGAGGCTGTTCAACAGCCTACCATGCACAGGACAGACTCCCACAGACAGCTCCGAGCTCAAAATATCAGTGATGCTGAGGGAAAGAAACCTGGTCCCAGAAAAAAAAGTGTTTTCCTTAATTTGTAAGTAGAATAGAGCAATAAACATAAAAGCATAGTATTTGCTAACAATTCCTTGACTTTATATGACATAATTTAGTAGCCAGTATATTCAGTATATAAAGAGCTTACAAAATGCCAGGCATTGTTATCAGAGCTGGAAAATACAGGCATTCTCATGCAGTGTACACACGGCAGAGGGACACGCTAAGATAACAAGTAAACACATACACTAACAATGAAACTTAATAGAGAAATAAAGCTCAAAATACCAAATATCTAAATGTGACAGAGGTTTGAAGAAGTGTCATTTCTTTATATTAGAGTAGTCAGGGAAGGCTCAGCTGAAGAAGGAGGCACTAGGCCAGCATCCAAAGGATGCTATAGAAACATTCCAGGGAAGAAACATTCTGGCAAGTAGCATTAACAAGTGCAAAGGTCATGAAGCAGAACAAGCTTGTAATGTTGCTGGAAAATCAAGAAGCATTACAGCTGAGGAGGAGCATGGGGCAGGAGGGAAGGGAAGCATACAGACACTTGGATTAGGTAGGACTTCCTGGAACAGGACACAAGACTTCAAACCAAGAAGCCTTTGTGGAAACTTCAGTCCTGGGCAGCAGCGAGATCTATAAATCCCTTTAGAATCTGTGAACTTCTTCAGGTGTATCCATGTATGTCCTTTTTATTTGAGCCTCAAAATGACCCCACATGAAGGTGAGAAATGAAAATCCGAGCTTATTTTTTGCACAGAGTAGAAATCTGGGTCCAATTGAGAGCTTTTGTCGTCTCTCTCAAAGGACACCTCAAGTCCACACGGAAGCATGGGCTGTATGGGGGCTTTTCTAAGACTTGGGTCTATTCCAGGTCCCCGCCTTCCTGTGATTCTGAAATAAAAGTCATAAAGCAATTTATCAACAAAATGGGGCCCATAATTACACCCCCAGCTAGGAAGTTACTCCTTTGTCCCTGAGGAATAGGAATGCGATATCATCCTGGATGGTCTGGAGGCTCCCTTTCCTCGTCTCTTGGGTTCACTAGCTACCCTCTCTCTGGCCAGAAGTTCCACAAAGAATATATCATTTGTTTTACCACCTCATTGCAGTCCCCTCTTGCTAAACAATACAATCTGTGGCTAGCTTAAAGTGCAGTACCTCACTGTAAAGGGAATAAATTAAATTAAAGAGAATAAATGCCAGTAGACCAAAGCCTGGGGAGCTAGGAGGCATTCCATAGAAAACCTGGGGAGGAAAGTGGCCAGAGGAAAAGGGACAGGACAATACCAAGAGAAATGACAAAACTGAAGGAACGGTGCCAGTTTAGTTATGGCAGCTAAGTAATTTTGAACTACAAAAGGAATTCTAGGCTTCAAAACTCCAGCTCCCAAATAGTGTTATAATTAGTATTATTTTCAGATTAAAGAAAACACCACTTTTGTGTAACAAATTACCTCCATTTTAAAAGCAAAAATAATATATTTCACTTCATAAAAAATGCCCAAACGGAAGCATTCTTACATTAATTATTTCACTCTATTCAAAAAGCATATCCCTGCTTGCTTTTTATTATGCCTTCCAGCTTCTACTTTGAAAAACATGTTAAGAAGCTAGAAGGTATTTTTTAAAAATGAAAGGAAAAAAGAAAAATAAATAATCTTTGAAGCAATTAGAGCCAAAATACAGAATGCATAAATATACATGTACATATTTCTTTATTTGCCCCCTAGATTTAACTCCCAATTTTCTTCCACCTCCCTTTTTGGCACAGGAACACGAAGCATCTTTCTTTCCTTGAGCTTCAACAGCAGGCAAATGTTTGCCCCAGAACTGAATCAGATTCTGTTCTGTGGATTGATTGGCAAGAGTTTTCATAAAGGGGTGGGGTCCCCAGAGGGCAAATACATAATTTTCATAATGCATTTCTTCTCTCCCCCCATCCTAGGAACCTAAGTCTGTTCTGAACCATTTCGCGTGAGGGTAATAATTAGCAGCACCTTGCAAAAAACAAACTGCCTTCATCCTCACTTGGTGGTGGGGTCTGCAGTTGCTCTTGTAAAATTACCAAGAATATAATTTTACTGTGGGAACAAAGAACATATGTAAAGTAAATATTGTTACAGATTTTAGAGTTTGGGGAAGAATTTTTTTTTTAAATTTGAATATTATATGAAACCATGGGAAAGAGAGTTTAAAATGTGTTCTCTCGGCACCTCCCTTCGCTCTGTTTGCTGTGCCTGAGGTGAATGTTGTCACTTTGTGTGGGAAGCTGGAGCAGAGGCAGCATCTCACAGTCTTGAACTTAAAGAGTCTAAAAAAAGAAATTAAGGTATCCCTCTGAAAGGAGCCTCAGTATCTACAAATCCATCTCCAAATGAAAAACAAATATGCTGCCGTCATTAGCCTTTAATATCAACGGATCTTGTTATATTAATATTAAAAATGATCTTTAAATTTAATACATCTTTAATGGGAACCAGGAATAAGGAGGTGAAAATAAATTTGTGGTGATGTTATTTGTACTTGTGATTAAGATGTTGACTATATCCTGCATGCCTAAGGACAGGCCTGAATGTGTTTTCACCAGATCTGGAAGACTATGGACTTGTGGTGAGCTGAAGGGGATGTCCAGTGTCACCTGCACTGATTTTGCCATGCCTGAAAGTGAAATCAGTGCAGTCACACCCTGGTTTCCAGGAGCAGGGCTCCCGAAAGCGTTGCCTTTCCAACAACACGGCCATGCGGCAGAAAACCTCAGCCCTGCGCCTTTGCCAGTGGTCTCCACAGGCTCTTCCCAGGCACCAGGCAGAACTTCCTGGCTCAGATTTTACCCCCAGTCCTGACAGTGCCAGCCATGTGATTGATCACAGCACAGCACATTAGTCAGTGCGAATTAGAAGAGGGGGCCAGGATGCCAGAGGGTGAAGGACAAAGCTGCAGATGGGAGAGGCAGCAACAAGACTCGGCAATGAAACTCCTATACAGTAGTTGATGTCATTAAGATGAGCCTGAGTCATCAGGGAAAGCTAAATTATCCTCTTAAGCTTGACTTTAAAAAGAAGGGTAGCATACTAGGAGTCCCCAAACCTGGAGGAATAGCAGAATGACCTTAAATGTTCTGATTCAGTGTGTGGAGTAGATGTGCCCAAGAATATGCACTTTTGACATGAGTCTTACTGAATTCAGATTTAGCTAATCCATAGAATGGTATTTGGGTGTGTTTATATACGCATTATCTCATTTTATAGATGAGGACACTGGCACATAAAGGTTAGATGGTTGCCCAGTATCATCTGAGCAGTCCAAGTTGAGTATCCCTTCTCTAAGATGCTTGCAACCAGAATTTTTCTGAATTTTGAACACTCTGGTATTTGGAACATTTGCATATACATAATGAGATGTCTTGGGGCTAGGACCTAAATCCAAATAGGAAACCGATTTGGTTCATATACAATTTACGCATATAGCCTAAAGGTTACCTTATACACAATATTTTTTTAAATTTTGTGCACGAAACATTGTTCCACGGTATGGAATTTTTCCATTCGTGGTGTCCTGTTGGTGCTTAGAAAATTTTGTATTTTGAAATATTTTGTATCTCAGATTTTCAAAGGAGGGGTATTCAACCAGTAGTAAGTAAAAGAGCCCAGGTACACTCCAGCCAGACAGTCCCAAGTTTCTGCTGCTCCTTTTAGCTCACTGAGTCCTTTGGTTGTCTTGTCTCTGGGCTTCTGATCTACTAACCCAGAGTTCTCAAAATGTTAGCACATAGAAGTGCTAGAAAGGCAAACTCTCGGGCCTCCCCTTGTCCTCGTGAACTGGAATCTCTGGAGTGGGGTCTAGCAGTCTTTTTAAATTCATTCTCTGGAAATTCTAATATACTCTCATACTAATCCACTTCAGGTGTGATTTAAAATTTGAAGAAGAAAGTATGTTGTCTCCTTTGGCTGCTCTCAGAAGCACCCAATCTTCTTGGTTTCCAAAAAGAACAGAGACCCCAGAAATGTCTTTCTGTGCATTTCAACTCTTCATTGGGTACCCTTTCAAGTCTGCAAAACCCATTGCATTCATGTCCTTTTCTTCACGCTCCCCCCAAAAAAAGACAGAAAACAGCTCTTAGAAACCCACTTCCTAAAACTGAGGACGGAAAACTGATACCCAGTGCTCTTTCTCTCTCTCTCTTTTTTTCCTATTATTTTCTAAACTGCTAACCCTGTAATCTTTCTAGCAATGGAAAGGCAAACCACTTCTCAGCGCTGGGGTCTGTACATGCTTTAGAATAAGTTAAAGCTCATCTCAATCATCTGTGTTTTAGAAAACGCCAATCATCCTCTCAATTGACAGCTTTACTTCATTTTAAATCTTCTGTACACAAGTAATTTGAGCATACCCTCTTCTACACCTTTTCAGTTTATGTGTGTGTATGTATAAACAGCAAATGTCTCTTGGTGATCTATGTGGGGCCAAAAATGGTACCAAGTACTAAAAATATAACAATAATTAAGTGTAATCTATTTTCAAGATGCTTCCTATCTGTTGTGGGTGAGTGGGAGCTATTGCTCCCTCCAACTGCCATCGATCAGTGAAGGATGGAGTGAGACAACAGAGGCCCAAGTTCTGTCGTAACTTGGAGAGTTCCCCAGCTGAGCTCCAGTTGCCCATAGCAGTAACTGCTTGTTGACCCACCTTTACTGTCTACTTTCTCTTCCTTGCCTATCTTATCCTACCCCATCCGAGTGTCCTGAGGCAACTTCCCAAATACACTGCTCCCACTGGAGTCCTTGTGTTATGGTTTATATCTAGATGTACCCCCAAGCTTCACGCACATATATGTGGGGCTTTGGGGAGGCAACTGGATCATGCGGGTGGAATTCTCATCAGTGTGGATTAGTCCACTGATGGGTTTATAGTTAAATGTGATGGTGGGAGGTGAAGCCTGGTTGGAGAAGATGGTCACTGGGGACATGGCCTTGAAGGGCTTATGTCCCCCTCTCCCTTCTTGATCTGTCTCTGCTTCCTGACTACTATGCCATGAGCAGGCCCCCCCAGCTGTGCCCCTCTGCTATGCCACCCTGCCTTGGAGCCAGCCAGCTATGGGTTGAAACCTCTACAACCTGTGAGCCATAATAAATCTCTCCTCCTTTTACTTGTAAGTGTTGGTGATTTTGTCCCAGCAATGAAAAAGTAACTGTCACCTTGATTTGGGATCTGTTTCTGGGGGAAACCCAACTAAAATAAGATCCCATTAGCCAAAGAGATTAAAAATGACTAGTCTAGTGGCAAATAAATCAGAAGTTTCAACTAATTCTTAATGTAGTGAATATTCTTCAGGATTGGCCAAAGATTATGAAAGGACACCTCAGAACCAGACATGGCAGCGCATGCTTGTAATCAGAGCACTCTGAGAGGCTGAGGCAGGCAGCTTCACAAGTTTGAACTCAGCCCAGACAACTTAGCAACTTAGCAAGAACTTCTCTCAGAACAAAAGGAGGGCCTCAGATATAGATCATTGCCCAAGGGCCTGGGTTTAATTCTCATGTATGCAAAAATATTGACTGAACGGATAAATGAATGAAACAGACTTCCCCAAGTAAAAACAAAAGGAGGGATTCATCCTAATATTTTTTAACAGTGTTACTCGGCACTTAATGTCATTTCCTAAAGTCAAACCCACAGCCTAGAGGACAGAGGAGATTTGCAAGCATTATTTGTGTTCGATGAGGGAGAAAGTGGCATCAGTGCCCTGTCACAGGGAGAGGCTGTGCCTCCTCCAAGCCAGTGCTTTGCGAGACCCTGGGGAGCTGTCCCGCCGGGCAGGTGACGGAGCAGCCAGCCAAGCAGGGAGATGAACACTCCGCATTTGCTCGCCTGCCTGCTCTGCACTGAGTGGAGTCTAACATGATAGGAACTGTTTGTTATATTATTTACTATGTGTCTCTAATCTAACCTTTTTATGTGTATGGGCTTCCTACAGAGTGAGGAGACAAATCTACTCCCAGAAGAGATGTTACAAGAATGTTAGCTGAAATGTTGAATAACGATAAATTCCTTTGAGTTCCTTGCAACGTTCTAATCCACCATGATGAAACTTTCATGTTTTGTCAGCTATTGTAATTTTGCTTTCACAAATGCAATACAAATTCTTCCCGTGTAAGTGACTTTCACGTTCAGCGGTAACTTTCAGAAAAATTCTACTATTGTGATTTTAGATGGCATGTGTTTTAGGAGCTCTATAAAACACACACACCTAAAAGGTTTATATTTGAATTCCTTTCATTTTAGTCAGCTGTAGACAAGTTCTAGTCTACATTTTTTAAATAATTGACTCCATTATATTTGATAAAATATAGGTTAGTTCTGAAGGCAATAGTTAGCACTTACATAAAAAGCTTTTCTTTCTTTTAATCTTTAGAAAACTTGTAAACCTAAAACAATTTTCATGTCCCTGTGAGGCAAGTAAAAAACTTCAGAATTCCCAGCTTTTATAAGGGAAACCGAGGCAGAGAGTTGGGACCAAATGGAGGATACTGAATATAAAGTTCTTAGAGTCGAGTCGTCTTTACTCAGCTGAGCAAAAGTTGGTGCCTCTTGCACACTTTTCCTCAGTATCTATTGACATAAACATCTGGATTTGTCATAATTGCAGAGGTTAGAAGCCATAATTAAAACTACATAAAATTAATTGATGGACACAGAAAGATTTATGTGCCTTGAAATAAAAATATTTTCAAGTAGTTGAGATATATATCTGTGACTTGTCAATTTTGTGTGTAGGTGGCTCATTTTTAAATTGAGGTAAGTATGCAATTATTCAAGTGTGGCTTCTTTAAGCTACTGGCTTACACCAGAGCAGGATAAAAGAGGGCCACTGGGACCACTCCACAGTAGATCTCTGCCATGAGCCACATCACTGTTTGAAAAACAGCTCTTCTCTGTGACAAACCACCAGAAGTCTGTCCAACCAGAACCTTTGAGTTTAACAGAACACCTTGCCATTTCCCGATACAAGAATGTGTTGTATCTAGGTGATTTTCTTAGACTGTTTTCTCCTTGGTTTTAGTGTTTAGCCCAGAGCGAAAGAATAGAAGTGACCAGTTGAGTAGCATACTGAAAATGGGAGAAGATTCTCCCCGAAGACATGCATTGCTGGAAGAAGGAGGTTACTGATGCACAACAGATAAGGTACAGCTCACACAGCCCTTGTGGGAAGTATGAGTATCAGATACAGATTGCAAAGCAGAGGGCAGCGATTTGCATTTCCAGGCATGATGATTGTTGCCCAATAATTCTCTAAGCAGCTATCATTTCACTAGTTATTCCCTCCCCTTTTATCTCGTTATTTGGGGGACAACTCTTGTTAATTTTCCTAGCCCATATAAATTTGTTTGGAATTTTAATCATTTTCCATATACTGGTTTCTTGAGAGTTTTCTGAAAAGACCATTTTAAAGGAGGAACCTGTCACATTATCTTAGCTTTCAAATCTCTGAAATGATAAAATTAGTGTTAAGATTGTTAAACTTTTTAAAAAATACTCATTATCCTCCATAGTTTTTATTGCAAAATCAAACTCACATATATGTAAATGTCTCGACTTGGATCACTTCAAGGCAAACATTTTATCATGTTAAACGTATATGAATAGTAATGCTGTGCAAATTTAGGGGGAAGATACCCTTCCCCCAAGTAAGAAAACACGTTTTCCAGATGGAACCAGGTGGTTCCGAATGTGACTGGTATTTCCGGTGAGGTTGTGTCGAAATCTCGAGTGCAGGAGCAATCATGCCTTACTAAAAGAGGGAGCTATCTTCATGTCTCTATTTGCATAATTGATCCAGTATGCAGTAAGTCCTCCAGCAGATGAGCACTCTAGGGATACCTTGTTTGTTTCAGCACACTCAGTGTCTGGGAGGCGTTGCCCATCAAGTCCTGTAGTGCATCATCCTTCCTCATGGCTTTCCCAGGAGCTCAAGGAATCTTTTTAAACTAATGATAACATAATCAGAAACATAAAAATGTTTCTTTCGGACAAACTTGACATGTTATAATGATAGAGTGTTTATGACTCAGAGTCACCCCCCTCTGCTGCCACTGCTTTATTTAGAGACAGCAGGCAGCATAGAGAAGCAGCCAGCTGCAAAAGTTTCCTACCAAGATGAAAGTCAGGAAATTCTTACTAAACACGGCTTGGCTATCAATGATGAAACAGCTCTGGATTCTTGGGGCTGTGGCTCACAGAAGCACCATTGTTCCCATCTCTCGTCTGAATATTTTAGGTCAGGTAGCAGTTCAGAGACAAGCAGGTAGAAATCTCAAAAAGGAGATGTGGTTTTATTTAACCTGACCATGTTCGAGAAAACTCCATGGTGGTGGTTGGTTTTCATTTTTTAAAAGTTATTTGTGGTGCATATATAGAAACCAGCATCTTGTCAAGCAGTGGGGCCAATCAGGCATACACATATGCCAAAGTGACACTCTTCAGATTCTTCCAGAATATGACTGGTGATGACCATGTACTTTGAAAAAGTTTTACCAGAAATGCAAATATGGAAATGCCTACCAGTAAACAAAGCAATTAAATTCTTTCCGGGCTAATCGTGACACATTCATATACTGTAGTGGGAATAACCTCGATGTACACAAAATTAAGGGACTCATCTGAAGCCTGAGAAAATTACCTTTAAAGTGAGAGAAGGGATGAACCAAGCATGGGGCACTGCCCTCTGCCCCAAAGGCCCACTTCTGAGATCAGTGGATGGGGTGGAAAAAGTGAAGATGCCAGAGGATGAGGAGCAAGTCCAAAGGCCAGAGAATGAGGACCTTATTTACATATCAAAGGGCTTAGAATTTATAACATATATTCTGCAAATTATAGAAATTTACTAAAGAAGTAAAACAAATGAAAGCTAAGATAGATTTACCTTTTAAAAATCCTTCATGTACAGGATAACTTTCTCAGAAGCATAATTAAAGGAAAGAAAAACAGGTTAAGGAGTTCTTTCTAACTTGTGATTGAACAGTGATGTCATTTGACAACTTAGGAGGAAGAACAGGAATCAGAGAGGGTGTAATAGTTCACTGCACAGTATTCTTGGAATAGTCACACAGAGATGTGGGTAACTGTATATGTGGAAAAGATTCAAGGAAAACATTTGTTATATTGATTGAGAACTTAGTGCATAGATGATAGGAGTAAACATAAAGGTAAGACCTAAATAATTAATGTATATAGAATACTTAAAACAGTGAGGAGATGTTGATCAATGGGTATCAAGTTTAATGTAGGTTAAATAAGTTCTGGAGATCTATAGTACAACATGTTGACTAGTTAATAATAATATACTTTATACTTGAATACTTAGAAGAGAATAGATCTTAACTGTCCTTACCACACACACTCAAACGATAACTATGTTAATGAGCTTGATTGTGGTAACCATTTCACAATGTATACGTATATCAAAATACATTGTATACTATAAATATAAATTTTAATTTGTCGATTATACATTAGTACAAATTCCTGAGAGTTTTTGGCACATAGTATGCCCTAAATAATTGTATATTCCTAATAATTACTATACTCACACTCTTTCATGCAGTTCCTTTCTTTAAAAGCTCTTATTCATGTTTGCAATTACATATTTGTTGTGTGATTATTTGACTAACTCTTCCCATTTGAGGGCAAATTCCATGAGGGCAGGGTCTGTATCTTTTTTGGTTTGCTCTCATTTGTTTTTAAAGTGGTTTTTATTTTGATATAAATTTAGATTTCTTGAAGTCTAAAAATAGTAAAGACAATTTTTATACATTCCTCTCAGTCCCCTGTTGATGTCTTACATAACATAGTACAATTTCAAACCATGAAATTAACATTGACAAACAACATTCTTAACTGAATTCTAAACTTGACTTTGAATTTCCAGTTTTCCTCCAGTACAGAATTCCTCCCCTTATCTAAATTTTCACTTTCTGGAATTTCATTATCCAATGTCAACTGCAGTCTAAAAACATTAAATAGAAAAATTCCAGAAGTAAGTATTTCATAAGTTTGACATTGTTTACCATTATGAGTAGTATGATGAAATCTCACACCATCCCACTCCATTCTGCCTGAGATATAAACCATCCCTTTGTCCAGTGTATCCACAAAGTATATACTGCCCACCCATTTGTCACTTAGCTGGTTAACAGATCTCCTGTCACAGTATCACAACCCTTGTGTTCAAGTAACCCTTCTTTTGCTTAGCAATGTCCCGAAAAGCATCACAGGGATAGTGATGCTGCCTACTTGGGTTTGCTAAAGAGAAGCTATAAAGTGCTTCATTTAAGTGAAAAGACAAAAGTACAATAAGATGCTTTGAGAGAGAGAGAGAAACAGCACTTGCGTAATTTTTATTACATTATATTGTAATATTGTTCTATTGCTATTATTTTTAGTCTCTTTCCATGCCTAGTTTATAAACTAAGCCTTATCATACACACATGTGTATAGGAAAAATCATAGTATATACAAGGTTTGGTGCAATCTACAGTTCCGGGGATCTGCTGGGAACCTTGGAACGTATTCCCCATGAATAAAGTAGGGTGGGGGATGGAGCCACTGTATGTTCTTTTTCTGGCTAAGGATCTATTCCAAGATCTTAAAGTGCATTTGTCTGATTTTTCTAAGTCTCCTTTAATCAGAGTTGATTCTTCCATTTTCCTTTATCTTTCATGACTTTGGCACTTTTGAAAGGAACTAATAATTTTCAACACTGCCTCCATCAGAATGTTTCAGATGGTTTCTCATAAACAGATTGTAGTTATATCTTTGGAAAGAATACCACAGAAGTGATGTCATACCTTGTCAGTGCTTCCCCCTGGGGAATACCTAATGTCTGTATGTCTTATTGCTGGCGATGTTAACTTTAAGCACTTGCTTAAGAACAGGAAAATTACTATTCTATTTCGGATCACTGTTGTGTCTGCAACGCAAAGAAAGCATAATACCCGACACATAAATGACCTATACATATTTGTTCATGAGTGAACCAATGCCAATTGGCTGAATTTCTGTTCTCAAAGGAGGACAGCTGAGCAATATATTGCCTGTCTGGCTGCCCGAGGTTAGCCCATGTTGAGAGCAGGGGCTTTATTAATTTCCAGGATTTTCCCTGAAAAGAGTGAGTAAGCTCATCCCTTCTCCTGTTACATGACATCCATGCTGGACTTATAAAATATGTAGGCACATCTTTATACTTCATGGAGATGGGACCCAAATCGTTTTGTAGGAAGCAGGGGTAGTTGAGATGAGGTCACATAGTTCTGGAACTCAGAATTCTAAGAAATCAAAGATCAACTTTTTATTTCCTTTGTTTCCCCTTATAACCTTGGTGATTTTTTTTATTGCTGTGTTTGCAATACCATATATATGTATATGTGTGTATACACACACACACACACACACACACACACACACATATATATATATATAAAATCTTAACCATTTACTTGCCCTTCCTCTTCTGACCTTCCCGTCACCTCCCTCCTTCCAATACCCTTCCCATTTCCACAAAGTCTTTCCTCTGAACCAGTTTTCTTTCCACGAGGGTAAGGACAATGCCCACATTTCAGGAATTCTTCAGTGACAAAAAGTTTACAAGCAGGAGGTCCAGTAAGCTCTGTCTGGCTTTTGTATAAATACTCGAGTCTTTAGAAATAGTTGTGATAAATATTACACATTCCTCTACTTCTATAGTTAAAAGGAAAAACATCTAAAATGTTCTTGCCCCAAATCCTAATTTACTCAGTAATTAATCTGAACTGAAAGCTAATTTCTTTGCTTACTTTGACAAATATTTTAGAACAAAGAGGTTACTTTAATTTTTTAACTGACTTGCTAATCTATTTTTGATGACACTAATCTTTTTTGACTAGAGGCAATGGCTGAGTGGCCTCCACTTCACCGTTATTCAACCTAGACTCCCTGGAGCCAGAGGTTCAAATCCCAGCCGGGTCACCCCAGCGGAAGGCTGATAAATTGAGTGCCTTGTGATGCAGTCCTGACAGGGAGGCGATCTTTCAGCAAAACCCTTGAAAGCTTATGTTTTCTCTGGACATTAATGATCCCCAAATAAAATAGACCACGTGTCCCAAGCATATTTCTCATTAGTCCTCTAACCTCCAATGCATGAGAGAATGTTTACAATAGAGAGGGGAGGTTAAACACGTTGAAAAAGACTAACTCTGCCAAATGCTAGAAGATCCCAAACAGGTGTAACGGGAGGGCTATCTACTAGAAGCCACAACAGCACGCTCAAATCCAGCCTTCTCCCCAGCATACATGTTATCCTGAGCCTTTTCCCCTTACATAGTCCTTCTGAAGCAGACAGTAAAATATGCTCAGAATGTATAAAGAAAGAAACGTGCCGTGGAAATTTAGCCCCTGTGGAAATGATGAAAGTGGAAATTGTGAACCAGCTCCTTCAGTCTCTCTTCATTCTGTTTCCCTGTTATCTGCACCTTCCCTCCACACCCAAGCAGACAGAGTGAACTAGCACGGAGCGGGCAGCATGAAAGTGTCTGGGTGGTCGTGGCTCCCCGACACATTATTCAGTAAGCATGGGATTACAGTAATGAGAGAGGCCCTCCAGTGTGCTGGAGTCTTGGTGAGAAAATAAACAACTCAGTTTCACTTTATAAATCCCTCCAGTGAAACCTATGCAATTTCTATTGATCTTGCTTTAGTTTTATTACACTCTTATACTACAGCTCTAAATATCAACTAGTTGGTGTGCAATTACATGCATGCACAAACCTAGTATATGCACATTCACAGGTACATTTTGTATTGGATAATTTTTCTCAGTGTTTGTTTTGTACCTAAAATGATCAACAGAGTAATTGTCCATAATCAGAAGTCTAATACAGTTGTTATTATTTATGGAAGATGAAAATAATTATTCAATTATTAACAGAATTTAACTGTTCTCTCTGGGGTTCAATTCATTTATTTTTCATTCAACAAATGTTAATAAATACTATGTTCAGAGTAACATTCTACTAACTTTGGCTCAATTTATGATGTGTGTGTGTGTGTATGTGTGTGTGTGTGTGTGTGTGTGCAAGCATGCCAGTTCCCCCCATTAGCCTTCTTTTAGGCCAAGAATAATGACCAGAGAAGAAAAACAAATGTTATTGACAGATGAATAACTTTGGTTGCACTGAAAATAATAAGGGAATTACATTTCAGTATTCCAATAGTGACCTAACAGAAACATTATTCACAGAAGTATGAAAAACTTAAAATGTGCTGTATGACCTCTCTTAACTACATTTGGTCTAGAGTTAGACCAAAATGGAGTAAATTATATTTGCAATGGAAAATATTTATTAAAGGCACTGGGAAAAATTTCCTGACTGTAAGTCTTGTGAAAGAATAAAACATTGTCTACTTTTTCAAAGGGTGGTTTCTTACAATTTAAAAGCTGAGAACTATAAAGATTATCTAATTCATTGCCTCTTAATCTTTTAAGGGGTCATGTACCCCTTTTAGAATTCAATTAAAACTATAGACTTTCCTCCTTAGGAAAAAAAAAACACATACAAAATGTGGTATAATATTTCACAGAGTTCATAGACGCACTCCTTGTCTCCAAATAAAACTTGAGTTTATGAACTCTTAGGCTCACTCAATATTCCCATTGTAGAGATGAATAAACTTCAGCCCACGGGGTCTGTAATGTTATGGATCAAATGGTATGCCCTCAAATTCATCTACTGAAGTCCTAACCTCCAGTACCTCAAAATATGACTATTTGGAATTAGGGTGTTTAAAACAGGTGCTTAAGGGGAAGTTACTGAATGAGACTTAATTCAGCCTAACTATTGTTCTTATAAGAAGAAGGAACTTATACAAAAATTTACACAGAAGGAAGACCCTGTGAAATCACAGGGAGAAGACAGAGAACTAAAAATAAGAGAAGCCTTGGCACCTTGCTAATCTGAGGCTTCCAGCCTCCCAGAACTGAGAAAACCAGTTTCCGTCCTCCAGTCTGGATGTCTTGTGGAACACCCAGAAGACTAACATGGGTTATGATTCCAGATTATTCCACTATTTAATGGTAAAGCCAAAAATGGTGTCATGATTTTCAGACTTCCTTGAAATTCAATTCTTTTTTTCTAGTATTGTGTGTCTTTGAATGGGGAGTGATAGACCAGACTTCTTGATCTTCTAATATTACTCTCCTTCCACAGACTCTGTTATATTATTCAGTTATGAAATTAAAAGTTCAAAATGACTTTTGTCAAATCTTCTAAGCACTTGTCAAAATGGGGGAGAAAAGTCATGCCTGTTGTTCATTAGGAATATTTGAAGTAAGGTTGTTTTCTGTGCTCACATATTTTTAATATTCTTAGTAATTGATGAGTCTCCCCATGTCATCTCCTGAATAAATACCTACAATGCTAAGATGCTTTAGAATAAGACCTTTTCCATTGTAGGTTAGAACAAGTCACTGTAATTAGTAAGAGTCGCAACTGAACATAGGACCACATCTAGAAGAGTTCCACCATATCACAATAATAGTGCACAGTGTAGATTGGTGACTTAAAAACTAGATTCTAAAATCAAAACATCTAGATTTGCATCCCTGTTCCACTGCTAATTAGAATAGTGAAGTTGGGTAAGTTTCTTAGCCTCTGTAATCTTTGAAGTCTTCATCAATAGTAGGGGATAATAAAAATATCTCTCACATAGGGTTATTGAGAGAATTAAATAAAATAATTTATATTATATGCTTAACACAGCATGTTCCCAAATTAAATATTTAATATACAAAAGTATACAACTATACAAACATATAAAATCTTTTTAAAAAGCTAAAAGTGACCATAGACATAAAGAAAAACCTAAAACTTCTAGGAGAAAAAGATAAGAAAAAAAAATCTATGTAACTTAGAGCTATACGAATATTTTTAAGTCATACACACAAAGTACAAATCATAAAAGAAAAAAGTTGCTAAATTAGACTTCTTAGAAATTAAAAACTTCCATTCAAAAAATATTGTTAATAAAATATAACCATTTTATTAGCAATACTAATGAAGGTAAGCCACATACTGGAAAATATTTGCAAAAGATATATCTGATGAGGGACTTGTATCTAAAATATGTTAGGATTCTTACAATTCAACAAAAAAAATGTCAAATAAATGAGTTTTTAATAGGACAAAATATTTGAATGGATACTTCATCAAAGAAGGTCCGTGAGTTAAAAATTAACAAATGGAAAAATAATTGATGTCATTAGTCATCATGGAAGTTAAAATCATACTAAGAGTATACTTCACAACCATCAGAGTGGCTGAAGTGAGAAACACTAACAACACCAAGTGCTGGAGAGGATGTAGAACAACTAACTCACACTCCACTGAAGGAAAGGAAAATGGTGCAACCACCTTGGAAAACCATTTTTGAGCTTCTTAGAAAGTCACATATATCACCAACATGTGGCCCATCACTTGCCCTCCTAGCCATTTACCCAAGACAAACAAAAATTTGCAACACTAATGTTCTTGCAACACTAATGCTAAAAGCCTTATCATGATAGTGAATGCTGAGGTTAGAAAGAAAAAGAGACCTCAAAGGGATCAAAAAATCTTTTGGTGTGTTAGCTACTTTCACATTACTAGAGCAAAATTCCTGACACCAGCAACTTAAAGGAGAGGTTATTTTGTTTCATAGTTCAGAGAGTTCAGCCAGTGCATGGTTGGCTGGCTCTAAGCCAGAAATGGCAGGGTGGAAGGACGTAGTGGAAGAAACTTGTCAGCATATCACTGCTGGGAAGTGGAGAGAAACAGGAAGGCCAGGACAAGAATATACCCTTCCAGGTCATATCCCCAATGATTCACCCACTCCAAACTAACCTGACCTCCTAGCAGCACCTCAAACTATGAACACATGCATGGGTTAATTCCCTGATGAGTATAGTGCTCCCATGATCCAATCACCTTCCAAAAGCCCCACCTCTGAACACATGGGACTCTTGGGGGATATTTTAGATTTAAACCATTTAAGCAGTATGAATAGTTTCATGAATATATATGTATATATCTGCCAAAAGTCAAAGTAATCCATACTTTAGGCAGATACATTTTCTTTCACGTAAATTTTACCTCAATCGACTTTAATTTCACGAAGGAGTAACACCACACGTGGAGTAACACATTGAAGCATATGTCCAAACTCTGAACTGAAGGCAATTTGCATGAAAGTTTTGGATTTAATTGTCATGGAAAGATTATCTGTAAATTTGCCAAGAACTTTATAGCCTTACTCTAGCATTGACTAACTATAATCTTAGACTAGTTATTCTACCTCTCTTATTGCCTGGTCTGTGAGATGACAATATTAATGAGAATTTCATGTATTTGCATATGAACAGCACTTAGAAAACTGCCTGGCACTTGGGTCAATATTATGTAACTACTTGTTACCATGGTTAGGTAGTTGGTATAGCAATATTATTATGAGCATAAATGAAGGGCTCAAATTTTAGTTCTGCCACAGTAATTTATCAAGGTGCTTTGAGTGATCCAAAGTTCGGTGACATTACCTGGTGTGTTAATTTGTCAGGGTTGCTTGAGCATTTTAAACAGTAGAAATTCATCTTGTCACAGTTCTAGAGGTTGGAAGTTAAGAACAAGTGTTATTTCTTGTGAGAGTTCTCTTCTTGGTTTGTAGAAGACTATATTCTCCCTGTGTTTTCACATGGTCTTCCCTTATTACATGTCTGTATTCATACTGCCTCTTCTTATTCAGATATTATTCCTACTGGATTAGGGCCCACTCTAATGACTTTCTTTGAATTTAATTGCCTATTTAAAAAATCCTGTCTCCAAATATGGTCACATTCTGAGTTACTGAATGTTAGGATTTCAGCATATGAATTTGAGTAGGGACACAAATGAGCCCATGTTGAAGGATTTTCTGGTCATGAGAATTTCAGTGCTAAAACAGAGAAAGCCCTGGGCAAACTGGCATGGGTGGTCACCTTA
Organism: Hystrix cristata; assembly: GCA_004026905.1. Lineage (NCBI taxonomy): Eukaryota > Metazoa > Chordata > Mammalia > Rodentia > Hystricidae > Hystrix > Hystrix cristata. The sequence goes on from PVJO010002300.1 coordinate 103,107, forward strand.
AATTTACCTCTTCTCTGTACCTAAATTTGCATATAGATAAATTAATGAATATGGTAGAATCTACCACCAACTGTTGTTTTAAGAATTGAAATGAAAGAACAAATGTGAAGAACTTGGAAATTTACCTAGCCAATAGTATGAGGATTTATTATTATGTAAATTTAGTGAAACTGAGATGTTACTTGGGATTTGAAATTGAGGACCTCAGGATATGTTGGAGGTCAGTGAGTTCAAGGGCTTCCTGTTAACTGAAATGTCAAGAAGTATAATAAATCAATAGGAGAATAAGATAATCAAAGTTTTTATAATTTATTGAAAGATGTAGTAGGGCTGGTTCTTACCTGCCCAAAGTTTAGATTGTCATAATTATTCTAATTTGTGGAGCATACAGTCAAAGAAGTGAAAATGACTTTAAATATTTCCATGAATCAGAATAGGGTCAATGTCTCCATTTGTAGTGAATAAGCTTGAAAAACAAACAAACAGCCAAAGTAGGGATGAAGGGAACCGTATGTCTTAATTATAGCTCAAATGCTTTGCCTTCAACTGATGGCAGGTTTCCACAACTCTTTGCCATATTGCTAAGTTCTTATTTGACTGACCTTTCATACTGTCACTATATCCTTGATATAATGAGGAATACAACTAAGTGTAGAAGTCTCTGAAAAGATCTCATTTCTCCAATTCAAGCATTACTGAAATGAATCTCTTTGTTAGTACAAAAAAAAAAAAATCCCTGCATTACAGTATGTGACTTTGAATTCCAAGAAAATCTCTTTCCCTTTTGTGGGAGCCTATTTCTCATTCCCATGATGTAATCTTGGTCACTCCAAAAAGATGAGGATCCAGATCTTTAAAGAGTAAGAATCAGACTAGACTGATAAAGGATATATTTACCACTCATGTTGCAGGAATAAAGCAAGCCTAAAAACTTTATTTTGAACAATCTAGAAAGAAACACCTCATCTCTCCCACCTTAATAGCAAGAAATATCTGAACACAGTTTTTTGGCTGTGGCTGTAGATGGCAGGAAGGGCTGAATCTCCCTTGGGACTGATTCGCTGGGGTTGGGGATTCAGGTGAATGAGATTGTGAGCATATCAGAAAAGTGGTACATTTTGATTAGAATGATTTTGTGTGTTGAATGAGCCCTGAATGTGGCATACTGCAGAAAGAGGAAGAGAGCTTACTTCCCCTGTCCTCTTGATGTTTACTGTGATGTTCAAAGAATAAAACACACTTGTAATACGTAGACATCAACTTGCATAACAACAATAAATGAGTCCAAGGCCACAGGGGACTTAGCCTCTTTGGGTTTATTCTTAGGATAAAGACTCATGACTCTCATCATTTATAGAGTGCCACAAAATCTGGCCTTTACTTCTTCCTTTTCCCATCCCATCTTATTCATGTGTACTCTAGACACAGTGGTCAGCCTCTTTGTTCCTCTGATCTATCATGATCCCATCCATTGTTACAATGTTAAAATTTTTATCAACTCTGAGCTTTTCCCTGAGTTCTAAATCATGTATTCAACAACCTATTCAACATCTTTACATCAGTAGCCATTAGATATCTTAGATCTAGGCTGTCTTAGGTTTGGTGCCCTGAAGCAGAATTTGAGACAAAAATTTATGTGCAAATTATTTATTTGGAAGATGATAACAGGCAATACTAAAGAGGGAATGGGGATTAAGAGAAAGGCTGGAAGCCAATTAAAGGTACATTTTTAAGCAGGTTTCCATTGTGGGCAGCTAGGGCTCAGTCCTGCTGGAGATGGTGTAGAATGCCTTGTAGTCTTATCACCCAAGAACTGAGGAATATGGAAGATCGCCTTCAGCAGCCCTGCTTGCCTGCGTTAGCTCTGGGAAACATGGGAGGATAGAGCTCCCTGGCACTTTCAGCTTCCCTACCCCCTGGGTTTGAGGAAGCGTTGGGCAGAAAGCTGTGGGTTCTTGTTGCATGGGGACTGAATTCCGTATGTCAGAATTCTAGTCCCCAGTGTGATAGTCCTGGGAGATGGGCCTTAGGATGTAGTTAGGACATGAGGGAGGAGTCCTTAGGAATTAACTCTTATAATAAAAACATGAGAGAGCCCATTCCCTTTATCTTCTATGCCATGTGAGGATACAGCAAGACCACCACCATCTGGAAAGCAGCAAAAGGACCACTAAAATCTAACCACACGGCACCCTGATCTCAGATATGCCACCTTCTATAACTGTGAGCAGTAAATTTCTGTTATTCAAGCCATGCTATGTGTGGTATTTTTGTTATAGCAGCCTGAGCTGACTGACATACTACCTTCAGCATATACAGATTCAATGAGTGTCAGCAGTTTATGAGTGGGATCTCAACAGCATGTGCTACACTGTCCATAGCGGGAAAGAACTCTTTCTTTGGACTTCTCCACAGTTAATGCCATCTTCATTCATCAAGATGCCCAGACAAAAATTTGGTGCCATATTTGGTGCATCTCTTTCCTTTACTACCCACATCCAGAGCCATCCATCATATTGGGACAGTCCTGCTTTGAATTAATCTCTTGAATCTGACTTCTTCCAATCACCTCTACAGGTACCATATTAGTTCAAACCACATCATCTTTCTCTTGGATCACTGCTATGTAGTCATTTTCTTACTGGTCTCCCCTTCAATTTTATATCCAGAGTAATATTTTTTTAAATGTCAGTCAATCATATCCTTTCCATTCTTGAAATCCTCCAGGGATTCCCATCATACTCAGAAGAATCTGAGCTCTGCACAGTGGCTTCTTAGGCCCTATGTGATCCTCTCTCTCTTCTGGACTTCATGGCCTGCCTTTCATGCGTAACATGCTTGAATCATGTGGGCCATGTGGCCCCTTTGGACATACTGAGTCCCTTCTTCCCTCAATTGCCTTCTACTGCTGCTCTCCCCTTCCTAGATTTTTGCCTTCAGTACCACCTCTTCAGAGAGGCCTCCTCCAGATACTCTAAAAGAATTATGATCCCCACACGGAAATTCTAACCCTTTGTCCTGCCTAATTTTCTTTATAACGCTTACTAGCCGAAATTAGGACATTTTTTTCACCATTTTTAAATTTACTTTGTTTCTTTCATCTGAATGTAACTTTCATAAAGACAGACTTTATCTCATCCAATGATGTATTCAAAGCACCCAGGATGGGCACATATGAGGGATCAGTTATGATTTGCTGTAGGAATAATGTAAAGCATCAAACAAAGAGTGCTGCTTGCCCCACCCTAGGGCCTCGACAAAGCTGTTTACTGTGTTGTCTTCTTTACCAACTGACAGCCCGTTCCTTTTTCCCGTTTCTTGAACTTGTTTCTCATATATCACCTAAAACATTTTCCTTACAGAGGTCTTCCCCCCATCCTGTAAATGAGGTCAGCACCTCTCCCTGTTTTATATTATTCAAGGCCCTCCGTATCTTTCATTAAAACATTTTACTCTTTCTTACAACGTGATTTATTCAGGTGATGATTCGATTAAAATCTGTTTTCTGAGAGTGTGAGCTCCATGAGCATGGCGGGGAGCAGTCCACTTGTGTTTACCACTATGTCTCCAGCCCCTAGAACAATGCCTGCCTGATACTGGGTTTCGGTAGACTTTTTTTTAATGAATAAAGTGATACAAAGCTATGGCCATAAAGAATACTGAATATGGAATGGACTTACAGATGTTTATTAAAAGATATGAGTTTTGACCTTGGGCTTCAAAGATGTAAGGAGATACTTAGATTAAATAACATATTCAAAATGCATTCAAGTACAAACACAAAAAAGCTCTAGTAAGGCCAACACATAAACACATCCAAATGAACCACACGCTCTCACATTGTTCCTTTGTGAACTTTTATATGTTAATATATATTTTTTTTAACCTGAGAATGTGAATGCAGTCTTTTGTGCCATATTGAATTTTTCTCTATGGAAATGTGTTGACCTGTTCAAAGAGCACACAGAAATCTCCTTGTGTTCACCATGCTTTGACTCAGTGGTTTAGGCTTTATTGGCTTCTGGGGCCCAACTACATGAAACACAAAGTCCGGAAGATTATTTCTCTTTTATAACTCATAGTGTGCAATATTGTCTCATTTCACTGAATTAACAAGCAAAGACTGGAAAACAGAATCAATTTGAAAGACTGGAACCAAGTAAAAAGAAGAGACCAGAAGGATGAAACAGAACATAGACATATGAGAGGAATTAGAAGGAAACTTAAATGATGCTCTCTAAAAACATAGTGCTTGCAGATAGCGCAGCACACATGTGCATAATCTAGGACACCAAAGTGCAAACAGAGTTTTAAACATAGCCCTTCTTTAATTAAGATCTTGTACTAGAATTGGTAGAGATGTCTTTTAATGAAAATATATAATCCATGAGATGGCACAGCAAGACAGTCACTCTTAGAAATTTCCATAGGAACCGGCAGACTTTCCAAAGCTACTTGGAAATATTTATCGTGAACCTTAAAAATATATCACAATCACTTTAAAAAAAAACTGTTCTAAGGAAATTTTCAGATATATGTATAAGGATTTTTAATATAAATATATCTTGCAAAAACTTATAATTGTTAGAAATGGGAAACAAACTAAATCTCTAATAATGGAATGATAGTTATGTAATTCATGAAATGTTATGAGTAATTGTTATGCAACCATTATATGTCATAATTTTAAAGCATAATAATATGCAAAAAGTTTCCCTAAATATGATATTAAGAGTAGAGCAGTATTTTTAAAAACTTCTTATAAATTATAATTCTTATTTTTGACAACAAGTATTTTATCATACTTAGATTCGGTTTGTCCATTTTGTGATGCTGCAGATTGAATCCCAGCCCTCCCACATATTTGGCAAACATTCTGACACTAGCTACTCACCTAGCCCTACCATATCTTTTAATATACCCTAGTTTTAAAATAAATCTTAATATCAAAATACTAGTTTTAAACAACTAGGACAACTATATTTGTTATTATAGCACACTGTCGGCCTGGGACATCTTATGAAAACAAAGAAAATTGTCTTCTTAATTTTTTCATTTTCTAGCAAAAAAGGAAGAGTTTTCACAGAATCTGGGAGCAAGACTATAATGAACTTTTACAGGAGAGTAGATGGAACCAGTGATCTAGAAGTCTCATTCTCTTCGTTTCATTTTTTCTCATTACTATGCACGTTGTTCTTGTTCTATCTCGCTTTTTTAAGTCAAGTTGTCTACTTCTGTCTGCATGGCAGAAAATAGGTACATAGACAAATCCCAATTTTATATATTAAGATTTTCAGGCATGAAAAAGCATACTACATCTTTGTCTTGGTTGTAATTCAAAATTGTTCTATTTTGAGTCAGTCACACAATTTTGGGCCACACGATGCAGCCAGAGAAGATGACTTCCAGGGTCTCACCCATGAGCATATGCATACCACTTGCCAGAAAACCAGAAGCTATTTGAACTGAGGATACCCTGATCGGTAGTGTCTGTGGTGTAGAGAGAGTACAGTATTACCTGTGCTATCAGGTGGGGTGTTTCCACAGTGGGCACTGATACTATCATTCAGACTGCCTTAGGCCATAAAGGTACTCTCTTGGTCTTCATAATGATGTCTTTAGAGGTAGAGTTCCTTTTCAAATCTAGGTTTCTTTGAGCATCAAAATTAAAATCATTTTGGGTTCATTACCCCCAACCTCATTCCTTGGCTTTGCTTTCTTCTATTTTGACTCCTATTTTGACTTCTATTTTGACTCCTATTTCAGTATCCTCATACTACCAAGACAATTGCCACTAGTTTCTGGGGCCTCATGCTCCCTTATTCATGTAAAAGGAGAATGAAGAACAATCTTCCCAACCATTAAACAAAAGTCCCACGCATTAATTATAACTGGACCATGTTCGGTCACATGTCCCTCACTAAACCAATCATTGCAACCGTATAGATGGAGCCAAACTACAGTCTGTACCTTTTGCCTCATCCTTTGAGTCAGGGGGAAATTCAACCTTACCTGAAACCATGGTGCACACAGATGGAGTATATATCTGGCAACGAATAGAAAAGGGATCTTAGCCCAAACAACAGACGTCCATTGTGCTGTTTTTATTAAATATTAGTGTATCTTTTATATAACTTTCTCTCTTTTCTAGATTTTCCAGCATGGATATTTATTACTTATTTAGTCACATACTTCCTAAACTACAAAACATTACTGTGATTATTTAAAATGTTTTTCTAATCCTCAGCTCTAGCATTAGCAATACATATTCACCTGCCCCTACTATTGTAATATGTTATACCCTCATGAATTTGTTTTTCCTGTTGCCCTACTTAGAATTTCCATGCCTGCCTTCCCACCCCACCTCTGCCGTTTACAGTCTGGTTTACATATGACCCTTTTTTGGTTTTTCTCACCTGCCTTCCCTGTTCCTGCCTTCATAGGCAAACATTGCTAGTTGCATGTATCCTAATAGCAGTTTATATTTAGAGACTAATTTTATACCACTTCCAACATGGTACCTGTCATGTAGCATTATTAAAAATGTGCAGTTTTCCAAAACTGAGCACTTTCTAACCTTTGACAAAGTTAACCAAAAATATTTTGCTTTTTAAAAATAGCCCTGGAAATTCTTCAGTGTTAGCTAGATGCCCAAGTTATCAATATACATTTGAAACAATTTAAAATACATAAAATTAAGTAGTTTCTGTCTTGTATGAGTGTACTTCGAATTTATGGTTGCTGGATTGTACTAATATAGTACTAACTGTGTACTTGAATAAGCAGAAATTAAATATTTCATACTCAAAGAATTTAACTTAAATATCGCAGACTGTAGATCATTCTGCATCCATCAAGGTAGTTTAAATTTCTCAATATGCCACTGCTATGTGGGCCGCTCCATGATTATGGAATCCCCAGTGATGACACTCGGGAATCCTCCAGTACCTCCTGGATTATTTATCTCCCATCCTCAAGGTTAATTCGTATGAAACAATTTCTCTTGTTAAATGCCAATTCTGCCCTAAGGTATGAATGTTTAATCCTCACGAAGGTGGTGGGAGTTACATGTGTGCAGTGGTTACAGTCCCTTAACTAATTAGTGGTGAGAGGATGTTAATAAGAGAGTGATTTATATAATACCGAGGACCTGCCAAATAGAGTAAAATCTAATTTAGACCAACTGGTGGAAAGCCAGAATTAAATGGTAAAAAAAAAAAAGCAGAAATTGAAAGACATTCTTAAAGAAATTATATAGCATAACTTTCCACCATATTTGTAAATTCAAAGTATGTTTCAGGCTTTAATAGAGTAGAGGGCAAAAAGGGATACTGAGTAGAGATGCTCTAGAAAACTCCTTTGAAAGAATAGATAATTGTGATTATCATTATATAAAATATTTCAACATAAATTACATTTTTTTAGGATTGAGACTTTTTTCAAAACCTATTGCTGCCCTAGAGAATTTTACTTACTGCTGTTGTTTGGTGTAATGTCCCTCAAAGGCCCGTGTATTAAATGTTTGGTCCCAACCCTGTGATGATGCTGGGTGGTGGCAGAAACTCTGAGATGCAGGGCCTGGTGGAAGTTATTCAAGTCATTTGGGGTAAACCCTTGGAGGAAATATTGAGTCCCAGGTCCTTTCCTATCTCTCTGTTGCTTCCTGGCTACCATGATGTAAACAGTCCTTCTCCATCACATGTTCCAGCCAACAGGCCCACAGCAACAGAACTAAGAAATCACAGACTGAAACCCCTGAAATTGTGATCCAAAATAAACCTTTTCTCCTTTTTCATCATTAGCCTCAGGTGTTTTGTCACAATAAGGAAAGCTAACACACATTATTGCATTGCTGTAAAGTTCATTCATGGACTTGTTATTAGCAGCTCTAGTCTCTGAGGACTCAAAAAGACAAACAAGTAGTTCCTGACTAACTGTTTGCTAGTGAAATAAGACATATAAATATGTTAGAAGCCAGGTGAACATTAGTTGTTCCCTTGCTTTTGGCATATAACATATATTTACAGAATACTGTATATTCCAGTCACTGATCTAGGCAGTGGGTTACAAAAATAGGCTTTATAGGCCAGTTTGGAGTCTGGATTTGATTTAAAGTGTTTGGGAATCTCCTAGAGTTTTAATTGGCAAAATCTGATCTTGTTTCTGTAAGTAAACTTGACTAGGTGAGACCCAAGGTGCAGCGAGCTTCATCGATCACATTTCTCAGACCATCATAATATCATCTTGGCCTGTGGGAGGACTCTCAGTTCACTGATATTTATTTTCCCTTTTATCTACAGAACCTGCTACCATCCTTCCTTTACCATGGATAAGCATTCCAATGCATGTAATAGTGCTTTTTTATTTGCATGTGTTCTTGTAAAGCATGTATTGTTCATGTGTTCTGAAATTTACATGAACTTTCGGGTACATATAGTATACATGTATATGTATGTATATGTGTATATTTTGATCACCCATTATATGATGGGTGATCAAAAAATACAGTGGATGTTTAAGTATCTTTAAAAATTGTTACAGTAAAAGACGTATTACCGTTAATCCCCTGCTGAATATTCCCTCTTGCTTTGAACACTTATCCTATCATCCTTTTCATTTTCGGAAGAAGTTCTAGATGTGCTCTTTCATGAGTGTCTTCACGCAATGTGATAAAAAATATAATGGATGCTTCGACCAAGTGCCATCCAACAGAAAAGCAGGTTGTAAAATCATCATGGTCTGTCCCCATCCACCTTTTCACAGGATCTGGCACTGTGTGACTTCTGGCTCTTCCCCAAAGTCCATATGACCAGGAAAAGTAAATGTTTTCAATCAATTTGGGACATCGAGGCAGCCACGACAGAATAACTAAAGACACTCAGAAAAGAGGACTTCCAGAACTGCTTCAAAAAGTGGCAAAAATGATGGGATAAGCTGGGGGGGAGTATTTTGAGGAAGATTAAGGCAATGTATATTTTACAGTAATAATTTTTAGAATTATTTTTAATAGTACATGTTTGTAGCACATAATATTTACATTCCTTCGGTGGAGTTGGTACATGTACATAACACATCCTAGTTTTTTTATCCCCTCTCCCTCCCCTCCTTTCCCTCTCCCTCCATCAATCAGTCCCCTTCCCATTTAAAAAAGATCTATGACTAGTGGCTTCTAGTGGCTGTATAGTATTCTGAAACATGAGCCCAGCATAATTTATGTAGCAATGAGCAACATATTGCACTTAATTTTGTACTACCATAAAGCTAATAGCAAATCCTCGTAAATGTTCCTTTGTGAATCTGAGTGAAAAGATACCTGGTTTATATACCTAGGAGTACAAGTACACAGTTATAGGGACTAAGGTACTTATTTTAAGAACTTCAAAGTAGGATGATTCCTATATTACATTCCTGCTAATAATTTGCATTTTGCAGCTAATTCTTTTGCATATGATGGGTATAATTGGTATCTCATTATTGTCTTAATTAGCACTTTTTTAAATACTGATGGATTTCAATACATGTTTGTCAATCTTTTGACTTTTTAATTTTGTTGCTGCCTATTTATATCCTTTGCTTGTTTTTCCATTATTATTCATCTTTCTAAATTTGTAGAAATTCCAATTATCTATTTAATTTTTTTTTTTTTTTTTTTTTTTTTTGGTGCCGGGGATCGAACTCGGGACCTTGTGCTTGCCAGGCAAGCACTGTAACCACTGAGCTAAATCCCCAGCCCAATTACGTATTTAGATATTAGTTTCTTACCACTATTGCCTTTGAGAATATATGTATGTGTTATATCTCTCTATGTAGTGTCATATCAAGTTTTTTTTATATATTTATAGTGTCACACACACACACAGATAAAGAAAGAAAATAAGAATATTAGGCTTCCAATGGTTAGGGTACAGAATCATTCAGCAAAAGGGGCAAATCTTAAATCCAGTTCCATATAGTTATCTTTTATGATGACATCTTTCTCTGGTACGTACCTGCTTTCTTCAGCACCCTCACAAAGTCTTTTCTAATTTAGTTGTGATGCAGTGGTCTTGGTTGGTTATGCTCTGATTTTGGGGTCTAATATTTTCTTAGAATTTCACAGTTTTAATTTTCCCCCTTTGAATGCAAAACTCCTTTCCGAGGCCTGCAGACTAATCTCTGACACCTTTTGGCCATTAAGGCTACAGTGTTTTCTTGCCCTTTCTTTCCGCCATTACCTCGAGAGTTAAGCAGCATTGTTGAACTAAAAAACCACAAACTCATAATTCTTGTCCTTCACAGTCCCGATATTTGAAAGAAGACTGTCCTCTGTTATCTGTCTGTTGTTTAATGTTTTTAGTGCCTTTAAATTGTTTTTAAAATATGGTATTTTGTAGCTTTTTCCTACAGAGTTTAACATAAACACTTCACTTTTCCACCATTACAAGAAGCTGACAATCAATTATTTTAAATAAATTTTAAAGTTTACATCAATAAAGATTTCAGTGTGTCCCAAATATTTATTTGACTTCATTTTCAAAGGATAATTTTGCTGGATATAAAATTCTAGTTTGGCAGGCTGGGGTGTGTGTGTGTGTGTGTGTGTGTGTGTGTGTGTGTGTTTTCCTTGCTTAAACTCTTTGAAAGGGCTGTTATTTCTTACCATGTGTTTTTTAGTGTTTCTGATGCTGTCAACAGAAATTCTTAGTATAGATCCCTGTATATATTTCTCCCCCTCTAGTAACTCTTAAGGTTCTCATTATCCCTTGATTTCAGCGATTTCATAGTGATGTACAAAAATATAGTTTTAGTTTGTTTCTCTTGCTTGGAGTCACTGAACATTTTGGGTATATAAACTAGTATTTTTCATCAAATGAAAAAGTTTTTTTCATTCTGTCCCAAGCTTTTTCTGAGGCTCTGATCACATGTACTTTACTCTGCTGATTATTGTCTTACCATCCTTTGAGGCTCTGGTGATTTTTTTTGTTTCTTTTGCCTTTTCTCCCTGTGCACCTATTTGCATAGCTTCTATTATTTTGTATTCACATTCATTGATCTTTTCTTCTATAGTGTCTAATCTGCTGTTATGCCCATCCACAGTTATTGTAATTTCATGCCTGCAAATCCTGCTGTGCTCTTTTATGTAGTTTTTAATTTGGTACTGAGATTTCTTTTTGTTCCTGCATTTTTTCAAAATCCCTGTTAATTATGTGTAACTATTTTAAATTCCTGGTTGGACAATTTCATCATTATATGCTTTCTAGGTCGATTTCAATTGGCTAGTTGGTCTTCTTATTAGGAGTAACATTTTCCTGTACACTCCTGTATCTATTAATTACTATTTACTTTATGCTGGACATCATGGATGCTGTGCTGTTGTATGTATAGAGGTTTAGTATTTGGCCAGTGACTCAAGTTTATCCCTATGTAGATTTTAAGAGCTTCCTCTTTGCCCAGTTGCCTTTAGAAACAAAATCTCTCACTCATACATGTTTTATTAGGGTTTTCTTTTTTTTTATTATGACAGGAATATCGAGGCACAACCCATTAGTAAGTTGAGGAGCATTTGGCTTTACAGTGGTTTGGTTGAAGATTTTTCAACTTTATGACAAATTTGTTGAGGTATTTAATGTATTTTTTACTCATGTATTTTCCATTTATGATGAGTTTATTGGGACATAATCCCCATTTTAAGTGAAGAAACATCTGTATTTCAGGCACACTAAAAGCCCAAACTCTGAGCTACATTTTCTCAGTTTAGCAAAATTGTGTTATTCTGTTTGGGTTTGTTCACTGTGTTGATTAGCTTTTTGACGCTTTAACAAAATATCTAAGGTAACTAACTTATAAGAGAAAAGATTTATTGAGTGCACAGTTCTGAAGTTCCTAGTCAAGGGCCAGGTAGACACTTTGCTGTGAGCCTCTGGCAGGGTGCCGGGTAGCAATGGGGAGAGCATGCATGAGAGCAAACTGCTCACCTCATGGCTACGAGGCTGAAGAGAGAGACAGAGGGCCCGGTGCCCCAAGTCCTCTTTAGGAGCATACTGGAAAGACCTGAAGCCCTCCCTCAAGGCTCCGCCTCCCAATATCACCATCCTGGGGACAAAGCCTTTAACATACCAGCATTTAGGAGACGTTCAATGCGCAAACTATAATATTCATCTTGCTCCACAGTCTGCAAAGCGGTTCTAGGCAGCTATTTCAGGGATGATTATGGCTCTTGTGTGTTTAACTCTTTTCAGAAATAAGTTTTGCTCTGTGCTGCCTTTTCTTTGGCATCTGAAAAGGTCGTCACTACATATGTTTTGTATACATTGTAGTTCTTTTTTTTTTTTTTTTTGGTGCTGGGGATCGAACTCGGGTCCTTGTGGTTGCAAGGCAAGCACTTTAACCGCTGAGCTAAATCCCCAGCCCCATCGTATTTCTTTAAATAAGAAAGAATAGTCCAATACGGTTATTCTATTATGGCCAGAAACAGAAATCTCCTGAAGTCTAAAGATGAAGTATGCAGTTAGCTCATCTGGCCTCACCGAGAAATCTGGCCCAGAGCCTGCTGTGGGGCTGAAGCTAATAGGAGAATTAAATTACTTCAGTCATTGGTAAAAGAATGTTTTGTGGGCATGTGAGGCTGGAAAGAAGGAACTTGGATTAGACAGCCTCTAAGCTCTTCTCAAAATCTAGATTACATATTTGTACACTTAGGAGAAGTTAAATTAAAAGTAATAGAAAACGCAAATCAAAATGGATTAAACTGTAAGTATACTAATTGGTGGTATTGTAGGCTTCGGGGATGATTTGATCCAGGGACCCCATGAAATCCATCTTTTCATCTCTCCAGTCAGTCATCCAAGAGATTACTTTTAATCTAAGTCTGATTCTCCTCTTAGTCACTTGATGGCTGTCAACACTTCTGGGCTACATGTTTCTTCATTTAAGTCCAGACAGAAGTATCTTTCAAACAAAAGGCTTTGGCTTCCCATGGACTTTACCAGTTGAGCTTGGATATCATGTTCATGGGCGAGCTTATTACTCAGCTAAAAAAATGAGCAAGTCTTGATTAGTGCATTTCTAGAAAACAATCATATGGCTGATTTAAATAAATCAGAGCCCATCCTGAGGGCTGGACCTGGAACTGGCAGCCTTTACACCACCTGGCTGCCACATAATGGAAGAAAGTGGCAGTAGATGTTAAGATAAAAAATACAATGCCCACTCTCATTATACTTTACATTCTAAAACTATACTACTTTTTATTTATAGGCTATATATTTAAATGTTTCAGGTAGCACAGATCTGTTTTAATTCTTAGATGTATTTATGAAAACAAAAGAGGGACTTCATTAGTATTTTGAATGGGAAAATAACATTGAATATATTTTATGCCTGAGATTGACTGGAATTCTACATGCTGAAATACAGTAGTAGTAGTTATCTCTGAATCATAAAATTCTGTTGATTTTGGGGGGGCTTCCTTTGTGGTTTTCTATCTTCTGCAGTAAGTATATGTTTGTTACATAATTGAGAGAATAAAAAAATCCATTAAGATGATGCTTGTGTTATTGCAAAACAAAGACAGTATTTTAGCACTAAAAGAAATTGGTATTGCAGTTGGAACAGGATTGCAGGCTCAGATAACTTGGGTTCAAGTATTACCTCTATAAAATGTATCTGGCACCTCAACATGCCTAGTCACAAAATTAATTTAAGCCTTACATTAGTGAGAACAGGAATCTTTTTCACATTTTTCAGACAAAGAAATGACTCTCAATATTGACTCCACACAGCCAAATAACCCAAAGGGTAAGAGGACAAGCAGATTTTAATCTGCGAAACTCTTACATTTCACCTCTTCACAAGTGGGTCTGAAACTTCAGTATACATCAGAACCAGCTGGAGGGTTTGTTAAAACACAACCCTCGGGACCTCACCTCCAGAATCAGTTCATAGTCAGGTGGGTGTGGCCTGAGAATTTGCATTTCTGATGCTCTGGTGATGCTATTGGTACCTGTAGCAAGATTACATGGTGAAATCCATCAGTCCACATCATATTTCCATGGTAACTATGAACATTTACATAATTTCACATACATGGATGTGATACCTGTTCTTTATTTAGATATCTTCTTACCACTCCCTCATCTCAGTGATTTCTGTATTTTATATTAAGATACTTGAGAAATCTTTCTTTGGGTCATTATTTCAAGTACTTTTTCCAGTACCCTAAATGGCTGTCTAGTGGTCTAGAAGAGTTAATGCCCTTCCCACTTTGTAATTTAATTTTAGGGAGTAAATAAACCACAAGACAAAATCTGTTGTCCTATCAATCCATTTACCAGAGTCTTGAAAGCATTAAAGTAATTTATCACATAATCATGTCACATGAATAAAAAGCTTTCTGTAAGCTCTTGGTTTCATTTTATACGTGATTTTTCTCCCAGTATCTACTCTTCACTATAGCTACATGGATGGGCTGGTAATAAATTTGCCCTGTGGGGCTCTATTACCTTAAGTACTGTTTTTCTCTTTCATTATTATCTTGAGTTTTCTACCAGCTCCAAGTTTTGGTCGGGAAGATCACTCACAACTGGTCAAGAGACTCTGTCTGCAGTTTACTGGGTAGCAAATGGGTTATTTCTGCGTGTTCCATTTCTTGGATAAGTTGTGAAGTGACCAGTTTACTAGGACTGATTTGATGACCCTCTAGTTAGCCATCAACTCTGTGTCTGACTAAAATGTAAACATTTTTTTTCCTAAAATTATTCCTCAGAATAAGAAAGAATTCCCTTAAGTAGTTTGTAGTATAGTGAACTCCCAATTACTTCATACTGAGTGAGATAGGAAAGCAAATGTCCTCATGTTATGCAAATGGATACTTTTGATTAAGAGATTAAATATATATAGGTATATCTTCTATTTTTATTTCTAGAATGTTTCAGATCAGGAATCTGAAAAAGAAATACTTTAATTAAGATTCTTTGAAAGTGAATCTCACTCAAGCTAAGCTAATTTAAGCAATAAGGGGCATTGTTTTCAGAATACAGTATGTCTCCCTGACCTCGATGGGAGAAAAGGGGTGCACCTCTGGAAGGCACCAGAATATGGCAAAGAATGCATCCTAAGAACTTAGGGTAGCCTCCTTTCTTTGTCTGTCTTTGCTTTTCTCTTCACTTTTGTTGGACACTTTTCTCTCCACACAACAACTTTCTCAACTTCTCTGTGCGTATGGTGGGGAGAAAGACCTATTTGCAGCTCCTGAGAATACATTATCTACCCAGGAGGTTGGCGTGGATGCCCAGTGGCTTCTCAGATCGTTCTAAACTTTAACTGCAGCTATCCAATGGGTTCATCTTACATCAGATCTCTAAGGGCACACAGCACAGACAGGATGGCCAGGAGTCTACCTTAGAAAGTACAAAAGATTTCTGATAATGTTGGTTATTGTAAGTTGGGATAAAGACACAAAATACCTACATTTTAAACAAACTATTTTTAAAGAGAGTTGTCTGTGTTAGTAATCCCATATTTGGTGTTAAATAAACCCTTAGAGATGTAATGTGCTAGAGAAAATCATGACATTTATTTGTTTAGCCCGCCTGGGTCTCCTCCCTTCTCCTTGTACCAGCACCCCATGTGGTCACTAATAAGTCATGACTTGTTCCCATTCCCTGAAGTTCTGGTGATACTATGAGTCACATAACTTTTGCTCTCTGCCAGAGCAACCATGTGGCAGAAATACTCCAAATGTCCATCAGCAGAAGACTCAATAAACCAAATGTGGAATATATAGACAATGGAATATTATTTGGCCATAGAAAGAAATGAAATTCTGATACATGCTACAACATAGATGAGCCTTAAGAACAGTATGCTAAATGAAATCACCAAGGCCCGAAAGAATCAATGTATGATTCCACTTTTCTTGAAGTACCTAGAATAGGGAAATGCGTACCTAGAGATAGGAAGTAGAGTGTAGGTTACTAGAGGCTGGGGAAAGGGAACAATGAGGAGTTAGTGTTTGATGGCTACAGAGATTTTGTTGGAAATGAGAAGATAAGTTCTGGTGATGTTCGTCCGACATTGTGCTTGATGACACTGAGTTGTATACTTAAAATAATTAAAATGGTAAATTGTATGCTATGTGTATTTTACTATGATAAAAACAAATAAACCAGGTGCCATGATAGGCATTTGTAGTTCCAGCTACTCCAGAGGCTGCGGTAGGTGGATCACTGGGGTCCACGAGTTCAAGGTCAACCCAGACAACATAGGTAGACTTGATCTCAAAACAAAAATAAAAAAGGAACCAAATAAATAAATAGAAGAGTGAGGCCAACTCATCCTCTTTTTATTCGTGATGTGTGAAGTGCTACAGTGAAGTGGGCTTACTATATTTATCTGAGAATCTATGTATGCAAATGTGGTGTTTTGTTTTCCTCTTCCTTCTCCTCCTCCTCCTCTTCTTCTCCTTCTCCTTTCCCTTCTTCTCCTTCCTCTACTTTTTCTTCTTTATTGTTATTAGCATTGTAAGTAGAGTTCCTCTAAGATCTCTGGTTGTTCTCCAGCTGTCTAATCCCAGCAAAGAAAGCATTTCACCTCATCTCCATCTAAGGTCGAGACTAATAAGTGAAGCCATCAGAACACATTTCACCCTAAAGACAGTTTTGCCAAGAGAGTCATTGCAGAGAATGAGTTCTTCCCTGTAGAAATGTAGAATGTTAGATCAACTCCTGCATTTGCCAAACTTTACTCTTCAACAAGCCAAAGTCAAGATTTTTGCTACATTTGCAGTTGCCTGTACTATTTTACTTTATTTTTCTTTAAATTAACTCATTATTTTTACTGAAATATAGCTTTAGAAAGAAAACTTCATTATATTATTGAAAATATAAAACTAGTATCCATTGTCATAAAGAGAACATTAACTTTTAAGTAAATATAATTTAAAAACAAAGCATGATATCAGATTATTATTTTCTGTCAAAGGTATAAAGCTTATTTTTTTCCTCTCAAATAATGAGTTGTTAAGCCATGCTAGCTGTGAATAAAGATGTTCTCATGACTTACTGATGAGATCAGATGCCATTTGCAATGGGAACATCATCTTCACAGAAATCCAACTGTGTTCCTTACTGCTTCTGTGTAATAGTTCCCATTGTATAAGGTTTTGCTTTAGCTTTTGGGGTTATTGTTTTGTTTTGGGGTATTGAAGATGAAACCTAGGGCCTTACGCATCTAGGCAAGTGCTCTACCACTGAACCACAGCCTCAGCCATTCCTTTATTCATTCATTCATTCATTCATTTTGTACTGGGGATCAAACTCAGGGCCTTGCGCTTGCTAGGCAAGCAGTCTAACCACTGAGCTCAATCTCCAGCCCAGAGCCCTTCTTTTAATGTTCCTTTGAGACAGGGTTTTGCTAAGGTGCTCAGGTGGGCCTGGAACTTGCCTATCCTCCTGCCTCAGCCCACTGTCTCATTTCAGTACCTATGGTTTGTGGCCTATTGTTTAGAAGACATACACCTCATTCGGCAACATGTTAATGATGGAGAGACAGATCCTGGAGAAGGAAAGTATTTTTCCAAGTAGTACCAGTAACAATAACTTCTTTAAACACTCACAATGACTAACCTGCCTTAAATGAACACCGTGCCAGGTATTCCGCCCCATGCTCCACGGGCATCACTTCTTTTGACACACCCAAGAGCTCTGTGGCAGGCACCTTCGTTCCACAGATAGGGCTCAGAGACAGCACATTTCTGGCCCGTATGTACACTCTTTCAAAGGGATCCTGTTAGACCCATCCAAGCCTCCAGATTCAGCAGCCAGCTTCTTTCAAGTTGATGCCTACAGCCTTCTTTTCATGCTCCTGGGTGTGAGTCGAGGTAAATGCACAGCCCTGCTCTCCTTCCCAATCATAAGCTTTCTACTGGGTTTTATATCCGCAAAACCACCCTTCATTTTTAGGAAAGGAAACTTAACCTCTGGTTTTTAGCAGAAGCACAGCTGATGAAAATTTAATCTTGGGTACAGAGAGCATTAATTTCTTATAAAATTAAACATGTATTAACTTCATCATATTTTTATTTTTGTTTAGTGTGTCCATTTTTTTAAAGGACATCTATTAATGTCTGATTTAAGATTACACCACGAGTAAGTCTTTTACACATGTAATCTCTCTAAAATAGCAATAGATGGAAAAGCACAGGAGGACAGATAAATAAAAGCCATTTCTCTTCTCAGCACAGAAACTTTGCTTTTCTTTCCACTCAGCTGCTTACTTCTGTACAGTAACAGACTGAAGAAGATCATGTTGCACAATTTGGCATCTACGGAGTTTATATTTTTCAGAATATTTAATAAAAGGCCACCAAATGTTAAAATAATTATCCATTTCCTGTATGTGTGCAAGTTTTTTCCATTGCTGAATTTCTTAATTAAAAAATTAATTAAACTGGTTCTGTTAATTAAGAAACTACTGTAGACATTGCAGTCACTGAATAAAGGAAAACTTTTGTTTCCTTCATGGAGGTCTGAATCACTCTCTCAAGAAGGGTCCTTCTGGTATCTCACACAAATATTTCTCTGCTCGGATTTCTTCCCTCCCTCTTAGGCCAGTGCCTTAGCTTCTTCCACCCCGTCCTCAACCCACCAGATCTTTAAATATTGTACTTATCACAATACACTGATAAAGTATCATATCCTGTAAACATTTAATTCACATAAATGTCCATGGTTTGATGTTATAAAAGAGAGCAAGAATGAAACAAAGGGTGAAAAAGAGAAACTAACAGCTTAAAAATGTGGATTACTCTGCTGACTGTCCCCTGAATGATCTACTGCCCTGCATGGATGTGAGAAACACGATTGTGTTGTTCCATTTTCAGGTTTCAGTTCTCTTGTGCTTTTTATAGAATTATGGTCTCCCCAAATTGAGTGCGATTTGGTGTTTTATGATTTATATCTTAACAATATGTACTACATGTAATGATTTTATTTATTTTTTTATGGGTTTTTTTGGTGCTGGGGATCGAACTCAGGTCCTTGTGCATGCTAGGCAAGCGCTTTAACCGCTGAGCTAAATCCCCAGCCCCCATGCACTGATTTTAGATGTTAATTCTTATATAAGGTGCATGTGTGTATGCAAAGTCAAAATCCTTTTAAGAAAGGTAGAGATATATGAGACACAATTGAAAACAAGTGTATGTTTAAATATTTTTATATTACAGTAAAAAACACATTGCCATTATTCCCCCTCCAAATACTCAGTCTTGCTTCAAACACACTTGTCCCATTATTCTTATCAACTTCTGAAACATTTCATGAAATCCTCTTTCCCAGGTGTCTTATTTTGGCTGCCTTGTTGTCCTGAATCGAGTCAAAATATTTACCTTTCATTCTCATTTGAGGAAGATCCGGAAGTCGCACAGTGTCAGGTCTGGTGACTAAGGTAGATGAAGATACACTGTAATGTTTTTACCTGCCTGCCTTTCTGTTGGATGACACGTGGCATTAGCATTTACCATGTTTTCGATCACACTTTGTAAAGACACTAATGAAAGAGGACTTACAGAACTGCTGAAGAAAGTAACAGAAATGATGGGGTAAGTGTGTTCAAAGCAAGTATTTTGAGGGGGATGTAGCAATGTGTCTTTTCCTATAATAATTTCTAAAATTTAAATATTCACCATAGCTTTTGGTCACATCTTGAGATATGAGGTTTCCTTTGTTTCTATAACATATTATTGGATGTTTTCCTTTAACCTTGATTTTCCCATTCAGCTCTGTAGAACAAATTGTCACTCTGTCTTTCCTTCAACTCCAGCTGCATTATGAATGGCAGAAGACCTTCTCTCTCATGCTTGCATGGGCTTTTGTGAATTGACTTGTGCAACATGGTATACAGAAAGCTTCTACTTCCAGGTTATTTGTTGTTTAAAGCCCTAGGAAGCAAAGTACAGAGAAGTTGGGAGGTGAGCATGTAGAACTAGTAAGAAGGAGCCAGGGAACGGGACAAAAATACATAGGACTTTCTTACCAAGACATGAAAAGTACAATTCAGTACAATTACAACTAAAATTTAAATCTGTGTACATAAAAAAGTTCTAATGAACAAAATTAAGAATATACTCAAAGGTAGAAGAAATAATGAAATTTTTAATCAGCTTCATTTTCCTTTAATTTGAGGCTAGGGAATGACAATAAGGGCAGAATCAAGTATGACGGTGGTTCTTTGTTTGGAACCTGAGTGAAGGGTGATGGCACTATGAACTCCAGAGGCTGGTGATGCGGTTAGGGGCAAACATGTGAGACGCCGATGAGCACCAGACAGATACTCCTAGGAGTCTGCTCATTCATGAAAAGACATTTCTCGGGCCTGGAGATGTAGCTCAGTGATAAAGAGCATTCTTAGCTTACATGAACTAAGCTCTTTGTTCAATTCCCAGCACCAAAAAAACCCCAAAAAACTTAAAGACATTTTTCATGTAGTTTCTCCATATAGAGCACTGAGCTAAAATGCAAAGGGTACGTAATGAATAAAATTCTATCCTTCAGAGGCTTAAAGTATATTAGAGTAATATAGATATTTAGACATTCTATTAGTCTTTCAATAGACCAAATATGTCAGTGTGTTATACATTCATCCAGACTTTGAGTACAAATCAGTTTAAAAAAAATAGTCAAGTTTCCTGCCTTTGTTAACAATCTAGTATGGAAAAATAGACAATATGCAATTAAAATATCTATAGTAGTCATGAGAGTGACAGGGAGAAAATAATAAAGGTAAGGTAGAGGGGAGTTGTTTTTCAAACAGAATCAGAGGGGTCTTACCTAAAAAGGTAATGTTTTAAACTGAGATACAAATGAGAAAAAGTCAGGTCTTTAGAGGATCAGGTGGAAGCCCTGTCAGGTAAAGCGAAGAGCAGGTGCAGATTCTCAAAGTCAGGACAGATCTTCAAGTGTCTGAGGAAGAAAAGAAAGGTTTAGAGTTCGGGTGAAGTAGGGAGACCAAGTCAGCAAGGGTGGTAGCAGGCAGATTCGCTAAATGGATCTGGTTTTCCTGATTAAACTGAACCTAAATCATGTACCTTCTTAAAATACAACACACGATATGAATTCAAATAGTAGCACTGAGGGTTTTTTTTGTTGTTGTTTAAGTATAGTTAATTTCAATGTTTCTCAAATTGTCTGAGGAGACAATTTCTTTTTAGCAATGCAGACCAGTAACATTTGTAAAATAAAATAAATATAAAAGCAGGAAATTGAAATAGTAAAGAAATAGAAAACACAAGCTCATTTTAGAATTATGACATTCAGCAGTTATTGTTGTATTGCCATGAAAGTTTCTGAAAGCCGCATCTCAGTTTCTGAGTTTATCTTGTGTGGTGTGCTAAGCAGGTTGTGGACCGTATTTTGAGTAGCCTCAAACTGTGTAACTTTTTATTATATTTTCAAAAGCTTTCATTATTTACAGACATAGTAGGCATACTGTCTTTTAATATCATTTAATAATATTCAATTAGAAAAAGTACATAATTTCATTTTATATCTATATGGTAATAGGGTGTGTGTATGTGTGTGTTATCCTATCTAGAATGTTATTAGGCCCTTGATTTCTTTAAAGTACAGTAATATATGAGCCCAGTGTTCCCAATGTGCTTTTGGCATTATTTATGAAAAACAGTCTTTAATTACCAAGCTTAACACATTATCCTTGGTGGAGACTCAAATCTCTTTTCCAACTTTAAACTGAGCAAAAGCTTTCATCTGGCAAGGTACTGAAGCCCACTATGAAAATTTTGTGCATAGAATTATCACCAAGAGCTATTTGGCAGCTTCTCCATCTCAATGAAAAGGACTCTGTATTTTATCTTCACACAAATAACTCTCGCCACCATATAAATTATTTTCTCAATTATCTTTCAACCTTTTTGCAATAAGGTTTCCTGACTAAGAACTGGAAATATCTACATCACATTCCATGTCACATTTCTTGATCCAAATTCTTTTAATTGGTTACTTAGCTCAAATCTATTTCAAGCACAACAATTTCCTGTAGATCTGGAGGAGCAGGGGGAAATTTTTACCTCATCTAACCCTATCATAGACCATAACCCCATATTAATCTGGGAGGCAGCCAATACTTTTCTCTGGAGTGGTGTTACTTCTCATTTAGTCGGCAAGATATTTTTGCATTGGAAATGAAATTTGGTAATTGCAAAAAGAGATTTCCAACACATCTTCCAGTTGATCCCAAGTGAAACGTAAGCCATTGCAGCATCGTATGGCACCCAGTCCAATCGGAGTGTTGCCTCTTTCACTTTCAAAGCACAGATCTTATACTTTTGGGAAGGAGCCAGGGGAAGTGCTTGTTCGGCATGCTCAATTCCAAAGAAGCATCTAATTTTATTGTCTCCCTCTGTGAATTTCAGAGAACAATGGGCTAGCCAAAAGTCTACAGTGTGACTCAGATTTTTAAATTATTTTCAAATCAGCCTCACCCTTAAACCACAGCCCCTTTGCCCTGTCTTGGTAGCACATAGCCCTACTTCTCTCTGGTGCACTTGACAAGGAACATGGCATAGCTCTCTGTCATCACCTGAGCCAATAGACAGCACTTCAACGGGAGACAATGGTCGCTGTTGACTACAGCCTGAAGTTTCAGTGCAAAAGCTCACATGGAAAAAGACTCATAGTTGGGTTTTTCTGGAGAGAGAAATGTTCTTCCTTTGTAGTCTGAGAAGCAGTCTCAGATGGGACCATTTCTAACATACTACATGTGCATTTGAATAAAAGACTTGAAATGCCGTTATCTAAAAATCTGATGAAACATTTGGCTCTATCTGAAAGAAGCACATGTTAATTGCTTATCAAACTATCAACTTGAATTTCACAAAATGACTGATGTCTCTTTGAGTCTGTGAGGAGAAAGCACTACACTTTATTTCAAGAACAATTTTTAAGGAATAAATAGGGAAAGTGAATACAAAGAGAATTCACTGTGCCATTGACCCATTACTATTTGTCTCAGGTAAAGTGCCATATTGTTTATATGCTAAATGCTTTCATTTGGGCACCAAACGACCTCCTAACTTTACAAAATGTGCTTCTTGTTTTCCAGAAAAACAGACTTTTTTGTGATTTGAAAAAATTAGCTAAATATGATTCCTAAACAAACTGGTACTACTGATACATCTCAAGAGACCCTCTCAGAAGAAAAAAAAATTCCTTGGATTGCTCCCCACCCAAGCCAATTTGGAATTTCTTATAATCCGTGATCCTTTCTTCCGAAGGTAGCTTTGTAGGGCAAATCGTGAAAACATCATCAACAATGAAAACATCCCCGAGCTATTTAGTGTGTTTGACAGAAACTCAGAGAAATAGTAGCCAGAGTTAAAACATAAGGGTGGTAAAAAGCTATAAATTGCTAAGCTGAACTTTCTCACTGTCCTTCTCATTGCTGCCTGGTGAACCACAGAGGGCTCCCTTGGTATCAAGAAGGATTTTCACACATGCGATGGGAAAAGAAGAGCAAACTCTCCAACTTTCTGAGGAAAAGGAGCTGATAGGCAGCCAAGCAAACATCCTGGCCACGACCAGGCAGGTAGCCACACGTTCAGACGCTGAAATCATGCCGCCGACGTTTACAGTTCTTTTCCCATTTTAAAAGCAGTAATAAAAATGCTGCAGAGACTTTCTTCCTCCGGGCAGTACCTTTCTGCGTTTCTTTTGTTGTTCTGGCTTTTCTGATTGATTACTGCTCTGAATCAACATCCCCTCGATTGCACCGCTCTACTCGAGCAGCTGGGCAATTTTGCTCCCTGCCCTCCTGCTCAATCCCTTTCATCCTGCTCTTGGCACGAGCTCTCGATTGCAAGTCTTCTTCTCATTCGGGTCCTCGGGTCTTTCCATCAGAGCCCTCCCCAGCCTCTTTTGTCCCCTCTTGCCGAGCGCTCTACCTGCTCAGCACCACCGCTCTGAGCAAGCTCGTTCTGCACCCCCCTGCGGCTTGTCCTCTTCTCCTCATCTTCTTCCTACGTGCCGGACAGGCTCCACTCCACAATTTCATCAGGTGGCCTGGGGGTGAGGGTGAGCAAGCTGTCACTTAAACTCCCTCCATCTCAGCCGGCCTGAAATGGAAAGTGTGATAAATGGAACCGTACGAGGCTCAATTTCGTCTGAAAATTTCAAACTTATGATGTTCAAATAGGTTCATAAATTCGCCCATAACGCGTCTCTGCTCTCCCTAATACCCAATTGCGAGTTTCAACTGAGCAGGCTTCTCTACCTGTTTTTATAGCCCCAGATACTGTATTTGGATCTTGGCATGCATCTAGTGCCTTTGCTTTGGCGTGTTTTTCATCTAGTGCCCATCCGGAGTTGCAGCCACTGCATACATATTTGCTGATTCTTTTCCGGAGGACAAGTGTCGATGGTGGACAGTGCAGGTCGTCTTCAAAAGAATTTCATTCAGGGCTGCTTTTATTTCTCTTTCTAAAAGCCAGTGCTGGCTTTGTTGTTGGCAAATGTGATTTTACATGTCCTGTCCTGGGGAAAAATTGTCAACTGGAGAATCTTCAAATTGTGCTCTCGCTGTCTCCCTGAAAGAAAGGCTTTGCTCCTCCGTTTTCCCCTGTTTTCTGCAGTTCATCTTTAGGAAATGAGCCTCACAGTGACATGAGCAGGCATATCAGAAGGAAAAGCAAAAAATTATCAGCATTCCTTTTCATTAGCTACCCAAGATCACTAACATTAAGTTCCCTTTGCAAAATTTGAGATGTGGCTCGGTTAGATGTATAAAAGTTTAAAGAGAAATTTAAATACAGAGCATTTTCCTTTATTTCTTTTCATTAATGTATGATTACCCAAGCAATAGAAGAAGAAGTTTCATTTGCATACCCCTTAGCCACCTTTTCCAATTCATGTACCCTCACCAGGTATAAGGGCTGTTTTTCATACTGTATCTTCTCTCTGCACTTAGACCTTGTATGTCTGTAGAAAAATGTTTTGTGGGGTTTTTTTTTTAAGTAAAATAATATTTTTGGTATGCTTTGTTCCATACCTTGCTTTTCCCACTCACAACATATCTTGGAGACCGTCCTATATCATTAGACATAGTTTGATTCATCATCAACTGCTCCACAAAACTTTCAAATGCCTATATCAAGTTCTTGAAATAATTCCCCTAGTAATGAACATTAACATAATCTACAGTGTTTCTGTTTTTCACTACCTAACATATATTAGTGGTTTCTTTTTTTTCCCCTATAGTATATACTAAGAAATGGAACTAAGGGAATGTCTATTTTTAATTTTTAATTTTCATAAATGTCACTAACTTACCTCCAAATTGGTTTTACCAGTTTGGCATATCTTCTTGTGAATCATTTTCCCTTTCTTCTTGTATTTCTTTATCATTTTATTTTATTTTTTATCATGTCCTTTCTAACTTCCTTCATTTAAAAGACTTGGCAGTCTGCGAGCAGAAACAAATGGTCTTTGTCTATTTGGGCAGCTATTGCAAAATACCATAAATTAGGTGGCTTCTAAAGAACAGAGATTTATTTCCACAGTCTTGAAGGCTGCAAGTCCAAGATCAAGATAGCAGATTCAGTGTCTGGTGAGGGCTGCTCTCTGCTTTGTTGAATGTGTCTTCCAGCTCTGTCCTCCTGCATTAGAAGGGGCTCAGGCACTCGCTCAGACCTGTTTCCTAAGGACACTAATCCCACTCAAAAGTGCTCTAGCCTCATGGCCCAATCTTGCAAAAGACCCAGCTCTTAATATTATCAATTTGGGGGTTAGGATCTTAACATATGAATTCTGTGGGAACACAGACTTTCAATTTAAACCACAAATCAAAGAATTTGATTAACAGTGCTCTCTTCTAACCTGATGGAGTGTTCTTCTGCATGCATTGCTCACCAAACTAACTTCTAATGCCCAGTGCTCACCAAACTAATTTCTAATGTACGGAGACATATTTTTTTCTCAATCCACATGCTAAATTTAGAACAGAAGTGAAAAATATGTCCAAAAAAAGGTCTAGGAATATTTTCCTTTGCTGAGTTGTTGATACAAGAGAAATCTCAAAGGGTATTGAAATATCTTTCATATTAGAAAGGATTTACTTCAAAAAATATCTACTTTTAAAAAGGCTAACTTTTAGTATGTTCTATTAGTTACAGTAATTTAAAGTACAGGTCCTATATTATTTACTTTTCTCTCGTTGCTGGGTCAAAATAACCAAAACCCAAAATTAAGGGAAGGGAGGTTTATTTAGCTCACAGTTTATAGAGGTTTCAGTCCATAATTGGCTGGCTCTAAGGCAGGGTAGCATGGCAGACATGCAGAAGGCAGCAAGATAAGCAAGGGACCTTAGCAGCTTCTTTCTGCCTCTTGTAGCTTATTCAGGCTGCCGGCATTAGGGTGGTGCTGAACCAATCAGTGGATTGATTTAGTAATCACACACCCTTAATCCCAGCATCACACACTCTAGATCCAGCCACCTCAGAAGAGCCCCACCTCTGACTGCATGAGGCTTTGGGGGGACATTTACACACAAACCATGACAGCCCCCAATGTGGGTAAAGTACCCACATTAAGAATGGGTAATGACCTAACATTTTAAGAAAACAACTTATTTTGAAAAATTCTGCTATTTGAGTTACATATATTCAGGCTTCAAAATTTGATTTTTTCCCAATTTATTGATCAGATTCTATATTTTGTTTTGTGTATAAATGTAGTCTTGAAGTATTTAATTCAGTCCTTCATTAGGTCCATCCAGGGCTTTTAAAAATATATATTATTCAAAACAGGATATATGCAATAATTTTTTTAAATGTATGTGGTAAAATAGCTTGGGAAATGCAGTTACCTATATTCACCGCACTCTTAGAAATTCACATTCACATTAACATATCAAAAGTTCCAGAAGTCCTGTATCCAGACGTGGTCCACTTCGGTCCTAAACCCTATTTGTCTATGATAATCTATTTTTCATATAACTTTTTAACATCCTCTGGAACTGTTGTTGCAGGCAACACACTTTGGGATACACTATTTAAGTACCAACTGTCAGCAGAGAGAAAGATAGGAAACAAATGAGCGTCAAAGGGAATGAAAGCAAGCAACATGAAGCTAAACAGGAAAGAGATTCTAGTTCCTGGGCAAGGAAACTGATGACAGAAGCATTCAATGAGCCCCACTGAGCCACAGGAAGATGGTGTAACTACATCCAACAAGTAGTTATTGACTCATTTTCATACCAGGCCCTGTTCTAGGTGCTGGGAATGAAACTATCATCAAAAGGAATAAAAATTCCTACCTCTTTTAAAACATTTCAGAATATTCTCTACTGATAAGTTCAAGTTCTGAAAGTCAGTAAATGTATATATTATGTTACAAATTTCCATATATTCAAAGATACCATTGAGGAAAAGAGGTTTGAGACATAAACTAGAAGAATACGAAGAACTCCTACAAATCAGTGAGAAAATTACAAAGGGGCCGATGGGAAAATGACCAAATGCCTCCACAGAGGAAGAAATCCAAATGGACAATAAATACACATAAGTAACCAGTTAAATGCAAACTCATACCACAAAGAGATACTACTTCACAGCTAACGCAACCAAAACAGGACTCTAATAATTCCATGTGATCACAAGAGTATGAGGGAGTCCTTTAGCTTCACTGTATGAAACTAAATTGTATAACCGCTTTGGAGAATATGTGGTCTGATACTGCTCAATAAAAGCATGTGAGGGACAAATGTAAGCCCTACTTTCTAGTAGACATATTCAAAAAGTAAAAGAAACAAGAAAAGTTAATTTTAATATTTTAATTAACTCAGTGTATTGAAAAGACTATCACTTTAACATAGAATCCACCTAAAAATTATTAACCATTTTGCACACTTTCATACTGTCTTTTAATCTAGTGTGTTTTTATATGGATAACACATCTCAATTTGCAACAGATACTTTTCAGAGTCTCAATAACCACTTGTGGTAAATGACCACTATATCAGACAACACTGTTCTTGTCAGTATCTAGTAAAGTTGATGTTGGCTTCAAGAAAACCACTATGGGTTTATACCGAGAGTTTGAAGAATATTCATTGTATACTTTTTATCACAAAATATTTTGAAAGCAAACTATGGAAATGTTCATCAACAAAAGAATGAGTTTAAGAATTTGTGGTATTTTTCACACCGTACCATATGATACAGCATAAAAATATATGAGCTAGAGGTGTAGTTGGAATAAAAGTAAATTGTGTGATTAAAAACAAATTGCACAAAAAATAGCAGAAGCATGTATATAGTATGATATCACTTAAGCGAAGTCCAAAAACTTCCAAAATATTTTCCTTATACACGTACCAGTAACATTATATACATGTAATATATATATACAAATGCTTCTTGACTTAGACTGGGGCTACATCTAATAAGTTAATCATAAGTTGAAAATATCTTTGACTGAAAATGCATTTGATTCACAGAACTTACGGAACACCATACCTTAGCCAAGCACATGTTAGAGGTCCTCAGAACACTTCCATTAGACAACAGTTAGGCAAAATCATCTAACAAAGAGCCTAGCTTATAATAAAGTATAGAGTACCTTATGTCATTTGTTGAATACTGTGTTGAAAATACTACAAAAATATTGAATACTGTGATAAACAGAATGGTTAGATGAGCTTTCACAGTATTATAATGTCAAATAAAAATCCTAAGTAGAATCATCCTAAGTTAAGGGCTGTCTGCAATGGGTTGAAGTCATACAAGAAAAAGATAAACAATAAGTACCATATAGTGTTTATCAAAAAGGAAGCAGGAAATACTGTAATGTAGGGATGGGATATGGAGAGTTTCATATATGTTAGTGATGTGTTTCCTAACCTAGGTGGTTTATATGTTTTTTTCATGTCACTATAAACATTTATTGCTTATATAAGATGTTTTAGACTGTTAAAAGAAAGTGGTGAATAGAACATCCAGAGTGTCAGTTCTCTAATCAACATGAACAAAAATCTAGAATCACAGATTTTTCCCATTTTTTGTTTGTAGTGAATAGGCACTTACATTGCTTTTGGAAGGAACATTGATTATTGACTCCACTTTTCCTGCAGTGTCCCTTTTGCCCTTGAGTTTGGTTTGTGCATGTTTAAATAAAATATGTTGGGACTTAATAGCAACAACACCTGACCCGAAGCCAGTAAGTATATACACTAGACGGAAGTCCAGGGAGCGGACAGTCAGGCGGACAGGCAGTGCCTGCTTTGTTTGGGGTACATACACAGACAGAGCTTGTTGGTAAAGAAGTCCAGTGAGTGTAATCACCATTTCTTGTCTCAGCTGGTGGCTCTGATTTCCTGTGTTGGGTTGTTACCATTGCTCTAGCTTGGCCAGGGTGGCGAACAGGTCCTGTCTCACTCTACCAGTTTAAGTAGAGTGTGGCAGCTACTGAATTGAAATTCACAAAAAAGCATGGCTGTTGAGAAGTGGATAAAATGGATGTTGGTCCCACCAGACAGTGCGTGGACTCCTGGATAAACACTGATTGGCTGTGAAAGTGTTGTATCAGGCACTCCACTTAGAACTGGTATAGCTTCAAAAACATTCCCACCAGAAACCAACTTAAAAGAAACCATTATCAAAAGAGGGGTTTTCTCTACTATACTGTAGAATTTTCTTTGAATAAAGTATTGTTGGATTTGGTAACGATTATACTACAGAACATTAGTGTCATATGCTTCACATACATGATACACTAGAACTACGTTTTGCGATTTGCCCAATTGTAAAAGTCACCTGAGTGGTACTGAGAGCTGCTCCAGGCTCCTCTCAACACCAGCAGAACCCATGTCTCATAGGTGGGGCAGCCTCTCCTGTAACAGCAGTTCTCTGATTGTGACAACCAGGCCAGCAGTATCTGCTCACCCGCAACCATGAAGAATGCAAAGTCATATGCCGCACCCTGTATTTATTCAGTCAGACACTCTGGAGTAAGTGTGAAGCTCAGCAGTTGTGTTTCAACAAGCCCTTCAGATGATTCTGGAGTCACTGAACTTTGAGACTCACAGGCCTAGAGCATGGCCAATCAAAGTACATTAGGAGATCCCAGCACGAGTATCACCATGGAGTTCACCGGTGAAAAATTCAGGTTCCGTGTCTAGATGTTGAAACAAACATCTGGTGGTGATTACTGTGATCATTAAAACTCTAGAATGCAGTTGGAGGAACAAAGACTAGCGCCCTGTTTTCTGATTTTACTACCTGGATATACTTCTGATCAGACTTAAACAGACCTCAGGCAAGTTATTTGAGTATTTTCATGCTCAGTTTCTCCTTCTGCAAAACAAGCGTAATATTAATGTGGTTGGTAATCTTCGGAGGACTGTCTCAAAGGCGAAAGTCAATGACGTGCCTACAGTGCCGAGCATGATTCCTGGTGCAAAGAAGACGTTGTTACAAGTGGCTATGGTTATCTTCTGACCCTCTTTAAGGAATTCTTAACTAACCTTGAGAAAATATCAACAAATAAGTGCAAATAAGATTGTCAAGATATAAAATTGGGTCATTTCAACCACAGATACCAGGAACCTGAAATAGTGATATGCTTGAGATTTGAAGTTCTCAGAATAAATATTTTAGCATTTACAATCTAACACACAATAATTAGACACAAACTGTGGAAAAGTCTTGGAAAATGGCATACTCATTTAAAATGGATTTTTCTCAAATCAGGACACTTAGGAGGACTCAGCAGACTAAGTAGAGACAAGTAATAATGAAGAACATAGACTAATGTTGGACCCCCAGTTTTCTTCCAAATAGGAAGATAAATTAAACTGGGTTTATTCACCTCCTATTTACCCTGGAATATGAAAATAAGTTGTTTCTCACTTTAGTGTTCTCTATTCTTTAATGTTAAACTCGCACCTCTAACAGGGACAAAAACAATAAAGGGAACAAACAGGAAATTAATTATTCTATGAGCATGTTTTGCCACAACTCAAATAGGATAACTGTTTTTTGTATATTTTTTAAAATCTCACCTAAAATCTTAGGATACCCACATTCTTCCCTTAGTTATGAAATGGTTCTGCTCTGTCCTACACATCTTCTGCTCTCTGCATTAGTTGTACAAAATGAAATTAGAACAACTTCACATTTAACAGGAACATAAAGTTCAATGACTGATGCATCTTGTGCCTTGGTGCAGCTGCGGAACCACCCAGCTATGGCAGGGCACCTCCAGGAATGGAGTTTATGGATTAACTGCTGCTGAAAAGCCAACAGAGGGAGCACAAACCATTGTTTTTTGTGGTGCATTAAAAAAAAAAAAAAACAGCTATTAAAAATAAACTTCCTTGGCAGCATGGCATGAGATTTTAAAAACTTATATCCATGTGTCTAGATTTTGAAAGACATTCATCAGGTAATAACTACTAAACTGAGTCATATTTTCTTGTTTAAAATTCTGTCAGAAACAGAGTAATGATATAGGGAAAAATATTTGTATTATGGGAAGAAGTGAGCTGGCCTAATGTTTATTCTGGGCTTATCTCCTTGTATTTGTGAAGTCCTAGCAAAGGCCCTTAAAATTCTCCTTGCTCCTTCTGCAGCCTCCTCTAGTTCATTCCTGTATTTTTGTTAGTAATGAACCACGGTATGATTCACATACAAGCAGTTACATAGTTTTATTCCTTACAAATTTAGGTTCTAAATTTGAAACATCTCTTTCTCGATCAAAGGAATCTTACTTTTCTCATACTTACAACCTTCTATTCTAAGAAAAACCCAGAAAGCCGTCAATGTTTTTTCCTGTGGACCTTTTATATTATTCGTCTTCTTGGACGAGAATTCAAAAAATGAATGCTCTTATATCCTAGGTAGATATTTCATACGGCTGCTGGTTTATGAGTTCTTGATTTTTCAGTGAAAAGTTTAGTATTGAAACATACAAATGTCTGTGCACCCTATCAGCACTTTTTACATATTTGTTATCTAAATGAATTATTTAAAATATAGACAATTCTCCCAATACCTTCCTTCCAACAGTTACTTTATGCTGTTATCTATCAATAATAATTTTTCTCCTAGTAACACATGTTCATTTTTCTTGTTAAAAACCTTCAGGGTTGAATACTTGTAAGACCAAATACTAGAAATTTTATGTGTGCTAATTAAATCTTTGCATTACAAATAGTTTTATGTCTCTGATAGTTTGGGAGCAAAAAATTTTGCTAACACGCACTCACAAAAATGTTTAGCATCCTGGCTGTGTGGCTTTGTCACCATTATGATAGTATTGAGATTACTGGCTATTCAAATATTGCTGAAACCAGAGTCCTAGCCGCTGTAGCCATACAAAAGGCGCTACACATGACCAGCTGTACCTTATAAAGCTGTTTGTTGCCTTTCCTCACAACTAGTTTATCAGCAGACTGTGACTGGTTGTTTTTCCACCATCCAAACATACCTGGCCACATTACACTTTTATTTGTTGTAACTTTTAGATGAGATTTTATATCTCTTCTAATCTAAAACATGAACTACAGCAGCTTCCCCTCTTGCCTCATTTGGGGCATGAAGGGGCACTGCATATAATAAAATTTGGTGACTGTTGCTGTTAGAAGTTTCTTGTGAGAAATGCAATCATTTGAACTAGATTGCTTGTTTGAGCTCACAAAGATAACTTTTTAAAATGGTGCATAGAATACTGTGTCTTATTATTTTCCCATCTTCCATACAATCTTGCGCTTGACCCTCGTGGTATCAGCATTAAAACTACCCCCATACATATGGCCGCCAGAATGTAGCAAAGGGAAATGGTTAAGTGATTTAAATTCTTTACCACTGAAAGCTTTTAGCTCATTGATGTTCAAAAATAAGTTGAAGAATCTAGCACAGACCGCTAAGAAACTAACAAATCAATGCGCCAGTCACCACTCAAACACACAGACCGATTTCTAGCTAGGCTACTTTCGGACTGTTTATGGAGCATCCAGTTTAAAAGAAAACTCAACCAGAATCGCTTCTTTATGGTGTTCAGGCTGCCACTGAATTAATGAAAAGAAGTGGCAACAGAAGTTAATAACTATTCCTGATCATCGAAGCTATCTATAGAGGTGGCTGGGAGGCAAAAGAACTGGGAGAAATTGAAGTCGATGGGTGGAGCCCTATAAATATCCTCTGTGCTTCTTTACTATCCCCTTTGCACAAGGCAGTGCCGTGGCATCTGCTCCCAAACTGTTCCCATCCTGTTCAAAAACTGACCTGAATATATATTGGGCTTAATGACCAAATGTTTAAAAATTCATTGCACAAGAGCAGCTGAAAGTAGTTGATTGGTTTGAACTTTATTGTATGCACCTTGCTTCCCAGAACCGCAGTAAAGAGGAAGGTCAGCTGGTAAACATTTGGGCATTTAAAAATAAGAGGCCCAACATTTCCCAATACCCCCATCTATTTTCTTTACCCAGAGCATTAGGCCCTACTGAGTTCTTTGTGCCCAGCTGATGCTTCTGTTGACTTTTATTTGCCTGGCCTAATATACAGAGGTTGGAAAAGCTTTGAAGGAGATGCCCACTGACTTCTGTTACACCTCAACCCGGAGAAGTTGTTTCTGGAATCTTTGTCCTCGTGGACTAGGGAGTCATTTCAGTCTAAGAAAGCAGGTCTGTCTGATTTTTTTCCTCAAGTACTGTTTATAAGCAACTATCCTTCCTAGAAAGATCAATCCTGTGAAAGAGATCCAGGTTTTAGCACTGTACTCTAGGTAGCCTCATCCATGGACTGGACTCCAGAGGTTTGCTCTCTCTGGGCCTGCCCTAAGGGGCAGAAAACTTCCCAGTGTCATCTCTAAAGCTGTATTCTCAAACCATGATGTTCCCCAGGAGTATGTTGTTGGGAAAAGAGATTACTTGTTAAAACAATGGTTGCTTAGCATGCAAAAACAGCTTAAGTAGTTCCGATTGCAGCTTACAGTGGGGTTTTTAAGTACAGCCTAATCCTAGAGAAACTAGTACATTGTTAAATACATAATTTCTCCCATTTTTGGTTAGCAACAACTTGACACTTTCATGTTTTTTCTTCTTTCCTACCTGTGGATGCAAAACTTGTGTGTCTCTGTTGTAGCTGATATATGATCAGTCCGATTCTAGTTATCAACGGTACTGATATAAACAAACCTCAAAGAAATGAGGCGCAGCAGCCTCTGTCCAGTGAAGCATGTTGGATGGTGCGATGGGGGAGGGAGCAGGACTGAGGACCACTGGAGGACACGGTGCACTTCTCTTCCCGCAGCGACAAGATATTTCCTCCTATGATCTCTTGGCATGTACTGCTGCTTCCACCCTTGACATCATTTCTATTATAAAAATTGAACCCTTTGGCTTTATTTGGGGGCCCTTGGAGTGTGAGTATATGTGTGTTTTAAACCCACTCTCCTCCTGAACTGATTTATTCCTTTCTTCTTTATAATTTTCCCCTTCTCAGTGTGTAGTCCTTTGTCATTTGAATGATAATCATAATAATAGCGGGGATGTAATTTCCCAGAATGCTAATAGTAGCTGTCTGCACATACACACCCAGTTTATTCTTAGATTCATTTACGCTGTGACTTCTTCATCTCATGTTTAAATACAGCAGGTGTTTATCTTCATCAAAAAATGTTTGTTGAGCTCCTCCGGGGAGCATGGGGCTGGCCCTAGGTGCTGTGGGTTTACACAGAGCAGATTTAAAGGTGTGGAAATACTATTTTTTCTCCCTAAGATCCAGGAGCATAGAGTTTTATTTCATTTCTTCAGATGTTGTAAGTACAGAACCTTTAGTTCTGCTTACCTCAAATTTCCTCAACTATGCTTGCAAGGACAGAGAGAGCAAAGCATACTAAGTTGAATTATGAAATGGTGTCCTGCTTTTAATATGGTATTCTGTTTCAGCAGTATAATTGAACGGGATTCTCTTTTTGCAGCCATTAGACAGAGAAAATAGATGATGATTATATAAGTACTGTGATTTTTTTTTTCTTTTTCTGACACTTTTCAGCAGCCTAGAACATGCCATTACTCTTCATGGTGCCCTTATGATGCAAGTAGATGACAGGGGAACAGAAAGTTAAGTAGATTCCTCCAAATAGGTTATAAGTAGTAATAATACCTCTTAAATCATGCTTTGCCTTGAAAAACTGCTTCTTATTCTCTTTATTTTGAGATGCATTCTGAAGTATTTAAAATAAGAATATAATAATGTGTGTAATTATTGAAGAGTTTATCAAAAATAATGCAATGTGGCAAAATATAAATGATGAGCAAAGCATCAATAAAGTGCTTCCTTATGGTTTATCTTACTAAGGTTGTCACCAAAACCCAGCAAAATTGTGTGACAGTAAAAGTGTTGTCTGTATTATACAGATGAGGCTAATGTGATAAGACATAAACTGCTAAAGGTCACATGGCCAGTAAGTGGTTTCATTAGGACCAGTATTCAGATTTCCTAATTTCAAATCTAGTGCTTTGTTTTCCTTTTAAAAACCATATTAGGGGCTGGGGATTTAGCTCAGTGGTTAAAGTGCTTGCCTTGCAAGCACAAGGACCCGAGTTTGATCCCCAGCACCAAAAAAAAAAAAAAAACAAACAAAAAACAAAACAAAACAAAAAAAACATATTAGGTTTCACCTTGACAATTATAACTGCAACAGAGAATCTTAATTGTGGACCTAACTTTTGAAGATCTAAATTGACAAAAATGTTACTATCAAATAGCATCTCTGAATTTATTAGACAAATTGTCTAAGGCAAACCTTAGAACATATCCAGATGAGCCCACAAAATCCTAAAATGTTCATGTTTTCTATCTTAGATTGTCAAGCTTGGAAAGTTTGGGGTCAATCAGGCTGTCAGGGTGACCCTGGATGAGCTGTTTGCCCTCTCACAGCCTCGATTCTCCATCTCTGTAACACTGGGAATAGAAGCGCCAGCCCAAGGAGTGCTTGTGATTAATAAATAAGGTACCATGTTAAAGGCCCTCATAGTGTCGGCTGTGGACTAAAAGCTCAGTACTACTAACTACTGTAGTTTTACTGGTAATCTTACAATGTATGTTTCTATGGAACCTCATCCAGTGAGCCTTTAAGACTTGTAGTGGCTGTGAAAAGTGAAAGCTGCTGCTTAATAAGGAAAATACTCTGGGAGATTTGGGCCATAGGAAGATTAGTTAGAATAGCTGTACCTTGGTCAGTATAATGTACCCATGTACGTCCACCAGGACATCAAATAGAAGGACTTAAAAAAAAAAAAAAGCAACCAAGTACAGAATCAAGCTGTTTGCCATTATCTAGAGTTCAAAAGCTTTGGAGATAAAACAAAAATATAACTGAAGATAATCCAATTCAAGCTTCTTGGTGATAAAAATTAAAAAGCTACATTTTCAAAAAAAAGAATGGACAATTCAGGAAGAGAAAATCTGGCTGATCAGCAAACATGAAATCCTTTAGGTCATAAATACTCAGAAGCTGCAAAATAAAGTAACAGTGAGATACTACATTACCTAACAGATTCTCAAAGAATATTATTTTAAATGATAATACCGATTACTTGTAGGGATGTACAAAATGAAAGCAATCTCCTATATTTCAAGTAGAAATACAATACTAATGACATTCATGAAAAAATAAATTGTCTATGTGGTTCAAATCCATTTCTGGGAATCTATCCCTTGGATATAAAACCACAATATGCAAGCGTATATGTATAAAGACATATATTGTAGTGTTGTTCATAGGAACAAAATGCTGGAACCAGTAGATGACTAATAATAGGGTTGGTTCATCTGTACCATATAATACATTCAGAAAAATTAATGCATTAGTAAGATTTACAGGAGTGTTATTAAGCAAAAAGAGTAAGATTCAGAGAGAGGTTTGTCAAATGGTGACATTTTAGTAAAGCAAACAATTTATAGAGGCGAGTGTGTATACGGATAAATGAGCATCGAGAGAAGTTAGGACTAGTACCCGTGAAAATGTTAAGACTATAACATACTGGAGGCAAGCAAATAAAAGTTTCAAGTTTACCAAAATAATCCACAAAGATACATACTGGGGTACACACCAGAATATAACATATCCCATTTATTTCTGCTATGGCATATGTACACATGTATGTGTATATGTCTTACATGTATAGAAAAATTAGAGCAAAATTGTTTGAATCTATTAACTTATGGAAAGTTAATAGACTGTATAATAAAATGAATGGCAGAGTAAGTAGTGTAACATGAAGCTCTGTTGTCTAAAGCAAATAAACAGATAAAACCCAAGTGTGTCTTGAAATGCAGGCCTCTCTTGCCCATAGGCCATATCCAGGTGCTTGCATATTTTTGTAGGTAAAGCTTTATGGGAACACAGCACACCTGTTTGTCTATATACTGTTTACAGGTGCTTCCTTGTTTTAAGTGCAGAGTTGAAAAGCTGCAACAAGTACTATGCTACCAGCAAAGATATTACAATCTATTACTGAGATATTTACAATCTAGCCTTTTACAGAAAACGTTTGTTAGCCTTTCATATGTGTGATTGTATTTATGTATTTATATAAGTTAAAGGCAAGGTGAAGATGTAAACTGGACTATTACTATTGGTGGTATAAGGGAACAGGATTGGCTAAGTAAGGAGGAATGATAATTAGCTTTTTAAAAACTTGTTACTACATGCATGTATCTTCATAATTTGAAAACCAGTAAAGAATAGTTAAACTGTAATAGTTTAAGGGAAAAAAAGGACAGTAGAGGGGCTGGGGATTTAGCTGAGTGGTTAGAGTGCTTGCCTTGCAAGCATAAGACCCCAAGTTCAATCCCCAGCACCACCAAAAAAAAAAAAAAAAAAAAAAAAAAAAAAAAAAAAAAAAAAAAAAAAAAAAAAAAAAAAAAAGGACAGTAGCCATAGAAAACTAATTATTTGGAACTTGAGGGCTGGGATTATTCATCCGTCAGGAAACATTTGAGTGAATCCAATGCATTATGTGTTGGAGATCCACACAGAAGCAGGACAGTAGGAACTCATAGGCTAGTGAAAAAGCCAGTGTGCAGCCATGTAAACATACTGTGATGATGAATGAAATACACAGAGAAGCAACCCATTTCACTGAGAGATTTGGGGAATGCTGCACATAGGAAGTAACATTAGAGATGTGTCTCCCAGAACAAGTCACTGTTTGTTAGGTACGAAAGAAAATTACTGTTTAGACAGAACTGAACAGAGAGTAGAATGGCTCAGCAGAAGGTGTGAATGTCAGCTCACAGGTCATCTACAGAACAGGAAGAAAATAGACACAGCCCAAGAAAAAGGTTGCAGGACATATAGAGAGGTGGTGGAAGACGGCAAGGAATCAAAGACAGGTTTGAATTTACAGGCTGGCCTTCCCTGTCGGGGGTAATATAGGTTACTTTGGACTCTGTTGTCCAACAGTGGGGAGTCACTTCAGGTTTTTAAAGACTTGAATATACTGACATTGGGTAACCAGTCCACAGTCACAGAATTAGTAAGGGGCAGTGATGGGATTGAATCTATACAGTCTAGAAAATATGGTACAAGTCTGTTCTCCCAACTATTATGTTCTTCAATCTGTGGTGCGTTAAGTAATCATCCCCTGAGCAAATATTATTAATATTTCACCGTATGATAGGAAGTTTGTAAGGTATTAGGGATACAGGTGCTCTGTAAGTTTGCCCATAGTCTCATGGCAGGCTAGCAGGTGGATTGATTGAAAGTCATCGACTGTTGTTTTGCATTGACAAAGACTTTGACTCTCCATTCAGACTCCAGGCAGAGAATTTGGTTATTGATTATGTATGCCTGTCATGATTGCAGAAAGGAATATAGGCAGCACAAGATTTTCTGACCTCAGAATTGCTTAAGTGGACTGTATGAGTGACAGAGATCCCAGAGCCGCAGAGTCTGTCCCACTTGGAATGGCTGCCTGAGGAAGTTTGGGTGGCTTGAGAACTCTCTCAGATTCTGCCCTCCCCATGGTGCTCCCACTCACAGCACTCATCCAGTCATCCTGATGGTTCATTAGGTCAGTTCTGTAGAATGTTGGGTCACTGCTTAGAAATGCAGACTCCAGGATTTATTATTTCTGTCTCCCAGCAAATACATGAAATTCACTTTAGTTCAAACCACCCAAGCATGACAGCTCTAATAATGATGTTTTAATAGTGTCTACTGTGTTAAAGTTTTTTTTAAATCTGATATCTGACATGAGCTAATATAAGCAATATCAGAGCCCCCCCATTTTTTTTAATAAAACAGTTCCTTAAATGAGGAACTCAGTTGTACTATGCTGATAAAAACCTAATGATTTTTAAAATGACATTTTACTCCAATATTTATAATTTCATTGGTAACTATGATTGTATTGTGGTATTTCAGAATATAAGCAGTAATGTTCCTCAGCCTAAGTTCATTGAATTCACCTCAGAAAATTTAGGTAACTAATTATCCAAAACTACTGAGGCGGTGACTGTTTGCTTCCTGTATGATTAAACTATAATATAGGGTTTTTCTGTAATGGAACAAAAATAATCCAAATTCTTTACTCACTATGCTAACTGACTACTCTAAAAATTGCTGCTAGGTTACTTGCAAATTTCTGTGTAATGAGTATTCAGGTTCGACTTAACAAGGTTGACATTGTTTGGGGGTAACAGATGTGTGCTTACATAGTTTTAAATGAAACCAAGCCCCCAAAGAAGCTCAATAAACAAATGACAATGTTTGGAAAAGAAAGAAGCTTGTTTCCTTTGATAGGGTGCAGGGAATTTAACCAACCTGTGTTTATAATTACTGTCTGGTTTAGTTAGTGCGAAAGAATCTACTTGCTACTCACTTATAAATAAACAAAATAGATCTACTTTCCTATTTTGCAGCCGGTCTGTTGGAGTTTATTTTTCTTCTTCTTTCTCTTTTTTATTGACTGCAGACCACTTACTTTATGTCCAAATTATGTTGTTCCACTTTAAACATTCTTTTGGTTTCAGGGTTTTTTTTCTTTTTCTTCCTTAATTCTTGGCTTGACTAATAAAGGTGACACCTCCTCTTATATTTCAAGTAATCCTCCCCATCAAAACTGTAAATTACTAAATTTGAGTCAGTTGTTCACATTTGGATGTCTGGTTGGATACCAGTGATTGTATTTTTCTTGGCAGGCCTGTGTAGAGAGCAAGTTGCTACTACCCCGTTAATTACAAAACAACGTCAAATGAACACTGTCACTTTGGGGCCACAGGAGAACATTTCAAGGCAGATTAAGGCAGTTGTTTGGCCCTCGCATATTTCTGTATGAGAAATTAAATCTCATCTTTTAAATATACAAAAGTACGTTGTATAATTTTGTGAAGAATTGTAGAAATCCATTAACTGTTTTGAAATCCTCCCTTGAAAATTTTGCTATCAGTAAATTCACTGCATTCTTTAGGTCTACTGTTAGTTAATTGGAGTAGGTATATCCATTTAAACTTTGAGTTGGCTTTGCAAGCTGTTTCTTTTCTTTTTCCCTCAAGTTAAGAATTACTTGTGCCAACATAAAGATAGGTCATAAGGAATAAGATATTACATTTTCATTTTTATGCAGTAATATATTTTTAAAAATCTAGTTAACCAATTGCTTTCTCAACATTGCTTTGCCCCTTGAAATTAACATTGGACTTCCATTTATTATTGAAATCATTCTTCAATGTAAAGACAGATTTTTTACTAGGGTGTGGGTTTACCTTTTATGAAGATTGCATTAATCCATCACGAAAATTTTAAAACTCAATAAATTCATTTTACCATAAAAAATGTATAAAGCCATAAGCATTTTCCAGATGTGGATGTGGATATAAGTAAAGAAAACTCGTCTGTTCTGAGAGAGGAAAAACTGTTGACATTTCTTTGAAGTGTAATCTCTTTTGTTTATTTGGTTTTTAATAGCTTCCAGCAGTTAGCCACATATTTTTTAAGTGATGTTGCTCACATACTTTTTTTTTTATCATGAGTGGCATTAACTTACAGCCATAAATTTAGAAATTCAACCTGTAAAGGGAGGAGATCATCATTTAGATGGGTAATTGAGTAATTGCCAAAAAAAGTGCAAGACACCTTTGTCCTTAGAAATTTCTGAAGTAAGAACTGTGGGGCACAGAGTTCAGGGAGTCAATTTTCTATTGTTTTAATCTTCAATGTTTATTTATAATGGGTGATCTTTAGATGTTGCCTATTTAAGTAGCAAGAACACTTTATTCTTTCTCTGTGCCAATCACTTGACCATTTAATTTTAACTGAAGAGAAAAAAGAAGAATTTTCAAGATTACTTAGTGTGTGGGTCACTTGTGTTGCGAGGCATAATGCGTGCATGCATGCGCATAGACACGCACAAATATACTGCAAATGAGGGAAAAAATTTAGACGGATAAAAAATCATTAAAATTGACTGAGTGGCTGAAAAGTCTGTGACACTGAAAAATGGAAACTATTTGGAAAGTAAGTGAAAACTTAAAAAAATATATGTACAAGCTTTTGACATTTCATAATGATTTATATAACAGGCTGCATGAGAATTAATTTGATATCAGATGTAATACTGCACAAAGCAGAGTGCATTCAAGGTTGACCAAATTTTTTTATATATAAATTAAGTTTGAGAACCATTTCTCATCCTGTCCAATCAATGTTTCTTAAATATTACTTACAATAATGTGATTCTCCAAAGCTTACTATGGTTGCCTTCATATATGCAAGTGTATTCAGGAAAGTGTATGTTCTATTCTGATCTGTAAACATTTTGATGTACATTTGTATATATACTATATTGAAACGTTACATTTCTCTGGGTGGAGTGGATTTTTATATATTCAAGCTGGAAAAATTGTCCTAAAAATGCTACCAAAGTGATACAATTGTTATTAGGATAAAAAAATATTAGTCACGTCCTGTAATATAAAAAAACAAAATCTTAAGATCAACTCATTTTATGTTTTTAGGCCATTCTAAAAGATGTGCCGTATGC
The DNA here is from genome assembly GCA_004026905.1 of Hystrix cristata. Lineage (NCBI taxonomy): Eukaryota > Metazoa > Chordata > Mammalia > Rodentia > Hystricidae > Hystrix > Hystrix cristata. The sequence continues at coordinate 145,146 of PVJO010002300.1, forward strand.
AGTGGTAATAAAATTATTTTAAGGGATGCTCCTTTACCAGAAACTTAAGCTACATATTAAGATTTGCTCTGTTTTTCATGTGTTTTCCATCAGGGAAGTCTGTGGTTACCTTCCTGATTCTGCTGGACTGGAAAAACATAGCTAATATGGTGAGATCTGGAGAAAGCTTTGATGCAGGGACTTTGCAAATAAACCTCCAGATGCCATATGGTTTACATTCATCTCTCAATTTATTTCCTATAAATGTCTATTGAATATTCCATTGAACCAACACATGTGAAACTAGAGCTGAAAAAGAGAACAGTATATAGAATACTTTGTGGCAGCAAGTGATTATCATATTTCTTTCCCAATATTGCTACCAGCCTTAAATGCATGGCAAATTAGTTAAATGCCAAAGTTCTCAGACTTAAAGCAAAAATAAAGAAAAACGTTTTACATTATCAAAGGAACAGACCATTTTTCTGTTTTAGGTAAACCATCTCACACTCTGGAGCAGAGGTTACTTGTGGCAGCACGGAGCAGTGTGTTTAAATTGCTGATACTTAAAGAATCAAGTTCACCGTTCTCAGAATAAATAAACTGTCTTAAGATGCAGCAAAGGAAAAATACATGTTTGCAGGAGAGTTTTACATGAATCTGTTTGGGGATCAGCACATTGTATCATCCCCTCTGGTTCCGTTCTGTTCTGGAAGCCGGACCCTGCTGTCCTGAGTTTCTGTCTGAAGGAGGTGGGTCGGAACAGTTCGTCTACCCACTGTGCTCACTTAATGCCTCACCTTTCCAAAATGAATCCATTCTCATCCCCCCTAAGGCCAGCATTTCCAAAGCAGATGACTAGAGAGACTTTTGCTCTTTTAGAGAATTTTTCCTCTTAATTTACCTACTGATTTTGTCTATGAGAAACCCACTTTCCCCCACTGAACAACCCTGCAGAAATACAAACATAGCACCTGGCAGTGACCTGATACATGGTCAATCAACTTCTTCACACTCCTGTTACTTTTAGAGACTTCTCTTGTTTGCCATTTGTATGTTCATGCCAAAACAGAAGACATAAGAACAAAACAGGAAATGGAGAAAGGGAGGAGAATTTCCTCAGATGTGGTATTTTGTTGGTTTTAAGTATTTGATTTTCCAAGTCTTTAATTTCATGTTTTAATATTAAGTTTTTGGTAGTTTAATAAAACAAGTCAGAAAAGCACAACAAATGAAACTGTAAGTTAATTGTACATCCAAAGAACTGCACAGGTCCTTAAGGAAGAGGTGAATCCTTCCTCACACTCTAGCCAGACCACTGCTTGTCCACTGGGATTACAAAGTTTGGGTGTTTCGCACCATGAGTTCAACATGTGGTTAGGCTTATTTCCTTACAAAAAATATGGTATCACACTGAAAATCATCATTTTTTAGCCAATTTCTTATATACTGTAGACTAAAATTACACTATAAATTTATACAGCTAGAAACAAAGTAGTAATAAAAAGTGAATCAAGAAGGGAAGAAAAATCACTTGAAGTAGCTGAAAATGTTTACTTTGTGCATCATTCTTTTGTGATACCAAAGGTGGTACTGAGAAAGAACCCTTATAATTAAAATATAGAACTTTGGAGCTAAAAGCAAACACTTCATTCAGATTTTTTAAAATAAGTGACTGGCAAGAGAGAAATTCCTTGTTTATTCTTAAGCATCAAAGATGCTTGAGATATTTGCATGTGTTTTTCCATCTATTTTTACTATCATTTTTATAAACTAGACACTGCCATTTGCTCTTAACTTTTTTTTTTTTTTTTTAAATTTTATTTTAAACCAAGAACATGTATTGGTACATTCTACATACAATGGTCACATTCATTACATTAATTCTGTACTTATACATGATGTATCTTGGTTCTCCCCCCTCTCCCCCCCTCCCCTCTGCACCCTCCCTCCCTATTTACAGCAGGTTCATTTATCATTTTCCATATTTTCCCT